>MU159820.1:58566-132812 GCA_015888305.1 Antheraea pernyi | reverse complement strand
TAGTTTTAATGACGACTCGGCGTAAGTATAAGAGAAAAGTAGACAGTAAATGGACTTATACGTTCAGATGACTTTATTAATAATTTTTTAAATACGCTTCCACGCAGACGAAGCCGCGGGCACAGCTTGTTATATAATATAACCACCCTTATTCAACGTAACCTTTTTCGGTTTTCCTTTACTTCTCCAGCCGTCCGTATGTCTTCAGAGTATGGATGCAGAGTATGGAAGCTCCCTTTATTTATTTTTTTATATATCCTAGCAGACCTTGCGGATGTTATCCCGCCCTGATAATAAAACAAAATCTTGATAAATACATCTAAACCTTCCCCATGAATCACTTTATCTACTGGTGAAAACCTCATGAAAATCCGTTGAGTAGTTTTTGAGTTTATCGCGAACAGGAAGACATATATACGCGGCAAAGGACTTTGTTTTATAATATATATTGATAAGAAATGCGACAAACGTCGAACGGAAATAAGACGAGCGTCATCAACTCGAGATAATTCGGGGGCTCATTCAATTTCACTACATAAACTGCGGCGCGGCGGACAGCGCCGATAGCCGAGTGAATGGAACTGTTTTTTGTTCGAGTACACTTGACTAAATCGCTGTGAAATTAGTTGCCCGAGTCAGAGTGTGGTTTTGTTGTGTCGCCGTGAGGTGTCAGTGTCGGCGGGTTAATCGTTTTTAAGTACTTTCACGTGTTTGTTTGTGATAAGTTCACATTTGTATATAAAAAAGTTACTTTTTACATAACATAATAATTAGATGACTTCAACGTTGAGAAATCTTTTTAAAAACCTTTTATAAAAAAAAAACCTATTATTTCGCATCATGACATGCTAGTAAGCATGACTGATTGTATTGGGTTTGAGCGGCTTGAGTCAGATTAGTGACGCGATTTCTCCGAGGCAGTCGTCTCGCAAGAGGAGGCGGCGGAGAGGGTCCGTAAGCAGGATCCTCAAAGTGACCCTCTCCGCCAATGGAGGACAGGCAGGAGGAGGCAGCAGTTTGACCACCTCCTCCTACCGTAGCCGGACCAGGGAGAGTGAGTCAGGGGCCCATCTTCCCATTGCACAGCTCTGGCGGACGGAGGAGACGGCTGGTGTGTACCCGGCTGTCGCCTAATAAGACGGGGCCCGGCGGCGGCGCTTTCGCTGCTGGGCCAACCGCTGGGGTGGCACGATGAAGTCTATAGAGATCTCGTGCCACTCCAATTATAACGGCAAACGTAAACCGTGGGGGTTTAGTCCGTGCGAGTCGGACATAATCCACCCTTTCCCCCGAGAGCGAGCCTTACAGCCTGATTGCGTCGCAACCACCATGTATATGTCGAAAAAGCCCTTCATAGTGATTCGCTTTTGCGGGTCGCGTTTCGGGATCAGCCTGTGCATATCCAGTTTTTTGCAGGCCGGAATGACAGCGGCGACCGGCGATGGAAAGTGTGTCACTCAGTGGTCGCTATTGTTTTTGGATTGCACTATGCTTAGGCATAGTGCAGTCATTTTGCCGTGCAACTATAAAAAAATGGGTTTTCCCCACGTTAAAAAAGAAATGATTAGCGACGCGTAGTAAAGAGCCTGTGTAAGTACCTACATCTAATATTAATAGTCTGTATTGAGGTTATAAAAACTATATAATTATTATTCGGAGTTCCAATGGATGTGAAAGAGACACTAATGATAACAAATTCAGTATATAAGTTATGATATTTAAATAATTCACACAATGACTAATTTACAAAATTGAAAAGAGAACAAAGGCTAAATTCCATTGTTTTTAGTTTTCACTTCTGTTGGCAACTACAAAACAAAAAAAAAATGAAGAAAATCGGCTGAGAAACAGAGAAAAGAGATGTTCATAACTGTTTCCCCACTGCCTACTTATATTGTTTGTAACATTTATTACTGACTAAAGTCGACGCATTTTAAACTGAGTCGTCGGAAAATAGATACATATGCACAATGGAGAATTTATTATGTAACGTGGTTTTGAAGAAATTAAATGGTGACCTCAACGCTCAAGCTCGGGCTGCAATCCATAACGTATTATCGATATGCACCTCTACAATTCTTACGCACATCACTACACCTCTCCATAAGACCTGTAAGTGCGAGCGAGCCAGACAGATAAATATGATTTACGACCCGAAGCCTCAGTTCATAATGCGTCTACTATAGCTTTTGCACGCGGTTTCGCTCACTTTAATATAGATTTGGTTTATTCCTCATAAGAAACTACATTTGTTTAGATAATTAAATACAAGATTATGAATAAAATACAATATCTACTATATGACATTCCGCCAAAAACTTCTGCCTTGAACACTTTAATAACTAGCTGACCCGGTCATGTGTTGCTGTAGCTCAGATATTATATATTGAACCAGAGAGTAGGTGGTAGAGCCACGCTTGAAGGTGGTAGAATCGCGCTTGAAGGTGGCAGAGCCACCCTGTAGCTATTACTAGTTTCAGCATGAATGGATAGGCTCGCTCGGGGTAGTACCACCCTCTCACTGAACACCGACGTGAAGTAACAGTGCTTGCATTGTTGCGTTTCGTTCGGTCACTGAGAGCGCCGGATGCCCATCTCCTTCCTTCATTCCCTTCCCCTTTCTCATTTCCCTACCCCTCCTCCATACATAGGCTGGCAACGCACTTGCGACTCCCCTGGTGTGTGGCTATAGACGATGGTGATCACTTAACATCAGGTGACCGACCTGTACGTTTGCCTCCTTTTGATATAAAAAAAACGTGCACCATTAAATAAACTAGAGTAAAAGAGAAATTAAAAATTGAAACGTGGTGCCATCTATGAGATATCTATAACAGTCGGTCTTACAAACTTCTGTCAATAAACAGATTTAAAGCGCCATCTGCTAGAGATGAAACTTACAATTAATAACAATAATCAACATCGACAATCGAATAAATGAACAATTAATCGAAATATAAATTATCCTATCTCTCAAGTTGGATCAAATTATACATAAATGGCAACTTTCACGAAGATCGGTTGAGTAGTTTTGGAGTTCATCGTGGACAAACATCATGACCCTGGATTTGTATATATTAAGATTTAGATATGTATATATTTATTGATTAGACGTGTTTATACCTTAATTTGTGCCGCAGCTATATTCTGAGCGGTCCAAAAGCTTGGCAATGACTGTAAGTATATTAGAGAGTTGTTGTGTTCAACTCGCTGACAGTGCGGCCGCACGTTTCCGATATTTATACGTTGAACAACGCAAGCGCTAGTATCGTGTGAACACAGCCGATTCTGTGTGCTCCATTGTGGGGGACCGACAATCTTTCACACTTTTTCCTAGCACTTTAGAACTGTGGCTAAAATATTTGTTACATGAATCCATGTAGTTATGATTTGTTTGTAATCGTCACGTTTTATTTTCACGCTTTGAGGTTTCGGTGGCGAGTAGATATCGTGAATGGTTTTGAGAGAGTTTGTTGTATGCGATTCTGGTCGAGTTGTACTGAACTGTTACATACAGTAATTTACATTACGAATTACATGTTCTGCTGCTTTGTTATTATGAAATACATGATTATGAGACCAGTATGGCGGGTTTTTTTTAAATTAAAATTAAAACTTTTTTTTTTTTGTCAACCAATCTTTTAGATAATTACTGCCATTGTCGAGTAGTTAATAGTATTACAAGTTCTTGTTGTCGCTGCCGTGAGTATGAATGAGTGAGTGAGTATAAGAGTGAGTGGCACAGAAGTTATCCAGGGGGTACTGGGAAGATATTATGTGTTTGAGTAGATCGCAGAACTGTTTGGTTTCTAGCTTTTTAATATTTTTGGAGTTTGGAAATACAATAGAAAATGGGAGTAACTGATTTTACGCAGACGAAGTTGCGTGGGTTAGCTAGTGTATATATAATTTGAAAAAAAAAGTGAATAATAACTGAGTTTGACAAAAGAACCCTGATAAAGTTCAAACTTTAAAAAATCAATGAACTATGGTCGAATGTCGAACACTGGACGCCCACTAGTATAATCGAATGTGTATGTATTTATTCGATTTTCGTGAATAAAAAAAATTGCAGATGTCTAGGAATAAGTATTAGAATACATTTCAATCATTTTTAGAAATGTCTGCCTGTCAGTTTGTATGAACACGCATCAAAGATAAAGCACAGAGTACACAATGAAACCTCAATCTATCAAGCTATCAATTATAAAGCGTATTTTTGAGAATAACTTATTCTTTGTTTCATTGAAATCGATTCGGTCTATCAAAAGTTATTGTAATTTTAATGACGATGCGGCGTCGCGTAAGTAGAAGAGAAAAGTAGATAAGTGACTGTATTAATCAATGTTTTTGTACCACGCGGCCGAAGTTGCGGGCATAGCTAGTATAAATATAAAAATTATAATTACCAGATGAAACAAAGTACTTACTATAAAATTCTATAAACCTCAAAATAGAATTGAAATTATACGTAAGAGATGGAACGGGCGTCGTCTATCACCAATGATAATCAAATAAATTTCAATTGAAAAATGCAATGTTAATTAATAAAGCATAAATTCTTTCAGTGTTAGATAGCTCATTTATCGAGGAGGCTGTAGGCTATATATCACGCTAAGACCAACAGGATGTTTCAAAATCGGGGATAACGTATTTATTTAAAAATATGTTCACCTTCTACGTAGACGAAGTCGCGAGATAAAGTTAGCGTTAGCATAAAGTATTCCACGCGGACGAAGTCACCGGCAGAAGCAAGTGTACCAATAAAATCATTAGAAGCGTCCAATAAAACGTAGTTTATGATAACGAGGTTTGATCACCGAAAATAACAAGGAAATAACAACGTTTTTTCCTCGGATTCGTCTATCAAACTGTAACAGTGTATTGTGCAAGATGTAACAGAAGATATCGAGTGAAGAGTGCGGATGTATCATGGTCCGGTCACGCGCGTTGAAAGCGAAACTCCGCAGCTGCGGTCGTATATAAAAAAACAAGACGGAACGTGACTTCGGATAAAGGGAAGGCTTTACCCATTGTTTGTCACTAAAGTTACACCATATTTTCCTTCAAGACGCTACAGGTTTTTGAGGCATTTCTTTGAACTCGTAAGTCATGATTGTTTTAAGAATAACGAGATAATTTCCGCCCATCTCGTTTGGCGTTAAAAAAATGGCATAGAGACCAAATAGGCATCCAAAAAATAAGAGGTGTTTCCATATTAATAGGTGGTTTTGAGAATTTTTTGTATTTCCCCTCCTTTCCTAGTAAGACGTCGTGAGATTTATTTCGACCCCTCCCTCCTAATCTCACGTCGAAATAAATCTCACGACGTCTTACTAGGAAAGGAGGGGAAATACAAAAAATTCTCAAAAACACCTATTAATATGGAAACACCTCTTATTTTTTGGATGCCTATTTGGTCTCTATGCCATTTTTTTAACGCCAAACGAGATGGGCGGAAATTATCTCGTTATTCTTAAAACAATCATGACTTACGAGTTCAAAGAAATGCCTCAAAAACCTGTAGCGTCTTGAAGGAAAATATGGTGTAACTTTAGTGACAAACAATGGGTAAAGCCTTCCCTTTATCCGAAGTCACGTTCCGTCTTGTTTTTTTATATACGACCGCAGCTGCGGAGTTTCGCTTTCAACGCGCGTGACCGGACCATGATACATCCGCACTCTTCACTCGATATCTTCTGTTACATCTTGCACAATACACTGTTACAGTTTGATAGACGAATCCGAGGAAAAAACGTTGTTATTTCCTTGTTATTTTCGGTGATCAAACCTCGTTATCATAAACTACGTTTTATTGGACGCTTCTAATGATTTTATTGGTACACTTGCTTCTGCCGGTGACTTCGTCCGCGTGGAATACTTTATGCTAACGCTAACTTTATCTCGCGACTTCGTCTACGTAGAAGGTGAACATATTTTTAAATAAATACGTTATCCCCGATTTTGAAACATCCTGTTGGTCTTAGCGTGATATATAGCCTACAGCCTCCTCGATAAATGAGCTATCTAACACTGAAAGAATTTATAAATTCGGACCTGTAGTTGCTGAGATTAGCGCGTTCAAGCAAACAAACTCCTCAGCTTTATAATATTGGTATAGAAGTATATATTCCGGTAACTGCACTTAAGAGCCAATTTCCCTCTAGATTTACCGTGTTTACCACCTTAGATCACATCGTCATTTAAACATGAGGTGAGTTTGTAGTCCAATACTAAATTCTATAACAAAATGTTCAGGTGGTAGAGCCATGCTGAAGCTATTACTGGTTTCAGCATGAATGGGTCGGCTCGTCCGGGGGACTACCACCCAACACACAGAAATACCGACGTGAAGTAACAGTGCACGCATTGTTGCGTTTCGTTTGGTCAGAGAGAGCACCGGAGGCCCATCTCCCCTCCTTTCCGTGTCTCCCAAAACACATGCTGGCAACGCACTTGTGACTGCCCTAGTTTTGCAAGTATCTATGGACGGTGGTGATCACTTAACATCAGGTGTTCATTTGCTTCCAATGCTATATAAAAAATATCGATACTTCGCTTTTTTTCCCTTAATATTGACACTTAAAAAATTGATACATTCTGCCATTTAGACTATTACTAGTGTTCATTATTTATTCTAAGGTTAATGTGAGAAGTACGTGCTTGTTAATAAATATAAGTTCCCAGGGATGTGGCCGGGATACTGCGGTTTTGAAGCGCGGCAGTCTACACTTCCCAATGTGGTCACGTCTTCTCCTACCGATATCATCGTCCTATATCCTTCGTGTGGTAGACATGATAAACTATTTATCGATTAATTGTCGCTATTTATTTATTAATAAACTCATTTAATAACAAATTACTTATTTATTTATCATTACATAGTATAAAATAAGGTACTCTACCGTGTCTGTCTGTTCGCGATAAAATCAAAAACTACTGAACGACTTTTCATACGGTTTTCACCAATGGGTAAAGTGATTCATGAGGAACACTTTGGCATATAATTGGTCAAGGTTTTTTTTAATAATCAGGCCGGGACAACGACTGCCGGTCCTGCTAGTCTATATACAATAACTATTTTAATTTAACGTGTGTGTAATTTTTAGATTTATTGTAAAAAAGGATGTCGGGGGTGTCTAATAATAAAATACATTTCAACCATTTTTAGAAATGCCTGTCTTGCTGTCTGTATGTCTGTTTGAATACGCATTACTTATTATGTACGCCATTCACGATAAAACATGGTAAATAAAACCATAAAGCATATACGCGAGACATATTTAGTCTTTGTTTGTTAAAATTGTTCTACTATCAAATCTACTATCTATCAAAAGTTACTATAATTTGAATGATGGCTCGACTACAAGAGAATAGTAGGCAAGTAAATAGGCATTTCGACAAAAACAAGGATATTAAATATTAATAAATAATATCTAAGATACAGTAAAAGAAACAGGCAAATGCAACAGGCATTAGTTTCCACGAAGACGAAATCGCGGGAACAGCTAGTTAATTATACAGATGCATCTCCTATTTATTTGAGAGTATGCCGGTAAATTTGAGGCCTGGCTGAAAACCACCGTTTTTACAGACGGCAGTACGCTGACGACAAGTCTCTTGTCATATATTTTTATATGTAAGCTTATTTAAGCGCAAAACCACTTGAAAATCCGTTTAGTAGTTTTGTATGAGATTTTCATAGGCATATACAGCATTTTTATAAGTACCTACTTGTTAATTGGTAAACTAAGGATTTGATTAATAACGTATAGAAAACTATTATAAGACCAACCATGCTGTATGGATCTGAGTGCTGGACTACGAAAGAGAAGATTGCATGTGACGGAGAAGATAATGTTAAGATGGATGTGTGGTGTAAGTAGAATGAATAAGATTAAGAATGAGTATGTCAGAGGGAGTTTGAAAATAGCACCAACGACAGAGAAGTTGAGGAGGAGAGATGAAAGTCATGTAACTGGAAAAGTTTAAAGTATGAAGTTGGAAGGATATTAGAGCATAGGAAGCCCCAAAAAGTTATAGATAGATTGTGTAAAAAACGACATATGTATAAAAGGTGTGAATACTGAGATGACATCTGGCAGAAGGGAGTTGAAAACGAAAACATGTTGTGCCGACCCTACTTAGGTGGGATAAGGGTAAGAAGATGGAGTAATTTATGTTTAACAGAAGAATGAACTTATATGCATATTCATGAAGACCGTGATCCAATAATAGGCCGCATTCAATGTAAAATGTTGTAAATTACACTGATGTATGTAACCACATCAAAGAAGTCAAAAGAATATGTCTGAAATCCAACATTTCATACACTAATATAGATATCATTGTTGCAGTCAGCATGTACTCCTCACCATTATCGGTGGTAGGGACCGCTAAAACAGTTTTTTAAAATAATTTTAATACATTAAACGACGATGTGGTCCAAGCACAGATGGTGCAAGATGGTAAGCACGCTAAAACTGGAGGACTGGCTTTTAAATGCAGTATCGGAACATACGTATAGGTGTTTCAGGAGGTTGACTTACGGTTGTAGGTACAAAAAGCGCTCTAGTGTATTTAAAAAAAATCGGCGTACTCCCTTCTTCGTTAGACCGCTAGTATAATATAAAAACTCTTTCTTAAACTTCTTCTTAAACAGTCGCGTGAAAAGTGTTATGAAACAATATTGGACTTTATGAATATCTAATTTTGATATTTTTTCGGCAACCAATCTTCGGGATTATTACTGCCATTGTCGAGTAGTTACTAATATTACAAGTTTTTTGGTATAATGTAAATGTTCCAACAATATGGTGGCCCCCTTGTTAGACCTTTCCAGGAAGTTTTTCGAGCTTCTCAGAATTCACGCCCCGTGGTATTATTTCCCATTTAATTCACTTATGCACAATAACTAAATCTACGTAAATCACCACCAATATTACAAAATTATGGGGTGTAAGGGGTGTCGAATAACATCATAAGACTTGAGACACCCAAGCCAACCACAACTGCACGTCGTACACCCTGCTGAATAAAGTACGAGGCAATGGCGAAAGCGGGGTGGTAAGGTTTTACAGCCTAACTGGGTCGCAACCACCATGTATATGGCGAAATAGCCCGTCATAGTGATTCGCTTCTGCGGGTCGCGTTTTGGGATTAGCCTGTGCATAACCATCTTTTTGCAGGCCGGTAAGACAGCGGCGACCGGCGATGGATAGTGTGTCACTCGGTGGTCGCTATTGTTTTTGGATTGTACTGTGCTTACCACCAGGCAAAGTGCAATCATTTTGTAGTGCCCTAAAAAAAAAATATGAAGTCAAATAAATTTCCGCCAAAAACTCGTATCTCATATTGTCATCTCATTTAAAATATTTTAAGATAATAAATAAAAACTAAAAAAATATATAATTTTCTACTGAACCCGTTGGTTACGAAAGTTACGCTTGCGGAATCCTAATGGTAGCGTACGAAAGAGACGGAAGTACGTTGTCGGTTCCGCCCGATTAGAACCGCCTACGAATTTTGACAGCTGTCCGACCAATCACGCTCTCTCAGAGCGCGCAGACTAATTTCCTGGCTCAGGACGTGCGTCATAACTTATTATACACGGTGTTTTAATTTCAACTTTATATTCAGTATGTATACAGTTTAATTTAATATATTATAATTTCGTCTCAAATGACGTACGTTACTTGAGTATACTTAATTTAAATATTTAATTGAATATTATAATATGTGTAATTTGCAACTTATTGTTATAAAAAAAGTAAATCAGAGAGATATTGGAATTATGTAATTTATCATGTACAAGCTTTTCCCTCTGGCTTCGCTTGCTTATAAGAAATTTCGCCTTTTTGCTCGGATGCGATTACAACCACCGTACACTGTGTAGAAATTTAATTATAGCACGGTAAGTTCTTCGTGGTAGTTAAATGATCTTACCGGTGAAATATCAATTCGATGTCCACAGGTTCGAACCCCGACATGTACCAACGAAATATTCGGAATTCTCGTACATTAACTAATTTAAATAGGTAACACTATCGGCTGACGGTGAAGGAAAACATCGTGAGGAAACCTGAACCTGAGAAATGGTCTTGTAGTACCACCGTATGTAGAAAAATATAAAGCTTTTTTTTAAGGTAACACGGCAAAATGACCGCACTGTGCCTGATAGTAAGCACAGTACAATCCAAAAACAACGGCGACCACCGAGTGACACACTATCCATCGCTGGTCGCCGCTGTCATGCCGGCCTGCGAAAAGCTGGATATGCACAGGCTGATCCCCAAACGCGATCCGCAGAAGCGAATCACCATGACGGGCTTTTTCACCATATACATGGTGGTTGCGACCCAGGCAGGCTGTAAAAACCTACCACCCCGCAAAAACTGTGGTTTTCTCAGAGTTTGAAATCATCAATAGGTACGACGTGGGCTGACTTGGGTTTTTTTTTTATCATAAGAGGCTAACGAATAGATGGGTCACCTGATGTTGAGTGATCACCGCCGTCCGTACATACTAGCAACACCAGGGGAGTCGCAAGTGCGTTACCAGCCTGTGTTTGGGACAAGGGGTATAGGAAAGGGGTTGGGGGAGGGGAAGGGGAGAGAGGGGAGGGGGGCCTCCGGCGCTCTCACTGACCGAACGATACGCAACAATGCAAGCACTGTTACTTCACGTCGGTTTTCTATGAGAGGGTGGTACTACCCAAGACCAGCCAACCCATTCATACTGAAACCAGTAATAGCTTCAGCGTGGCTCTACCACCTACATAGCAGCCTGTATACATTTAATATTGATATTTTGTACCGGGATTGTGCAGCCCATCATATGTTTGATGTATTAATAAACTCTATAATAAAGTATATAATTATTAATTGGAGTATCAACAGATGCCAAAGAGAGACCAATGATAATTTACAAATTATAATTTTTAAATAGTTCACACTGTGATTAATTAAAAAATGTCAGAATAGAACACAGTTTAAATTCCATGCTCCCAGCCAGTGTGTTCCCTTTCTCTTACGACATGGGGTCCTTCAACGAGGCGTGAAGAAGCACTTTTGCAGGTCGGCATGATAGCGATGACTGCCATTGCTATTTAACACTGACAGTCACCGTTATTTATAGACTAGTACTAGACTGTTCTGTATATTCCATCAGGTACAGTGCAGTCATTTTGATGAAACAATTTATAAAAAAAAATTTAACTCTGTATTTTATAATACTAGTCATATTTATGTAATAAAGTGCGGTTATTGTGTACAAGTAAAATGGGAAATAATACCACGGAGCATTAATTCTGAGATGCCTTAAAAACTCCTTGGAAAGTTCTAACAAGGAAGCCACCATCTTCTTAAAACATTGAAATAATCACAAGATACTTTGTATTTATTACTCACTTAATAATAACACTAATTATTTTTAATAACGAAGTTTTTAAAGTAGAAAGAAGAATCATAAAGGATTCACTTTTCGTCCGATCCAGGTAAATTTAGTCAAAGAAGTTTCTGATCGGAACTTTTTTATATATACAACTAGTTTAATACTTATTAGCTTCTATTCTATTCGCGGTCGTTTTAAATCAGATTTAATCTATATGATGGGAACAGAACTTATTTCAGATAATTGAGCTATATAACACTGAAAGAATTTTCCTAATCGGACTAGTAGTTCCTGAGATTACCCTCTACAAAGTCACAAACTCACAAACTTTACCTCTTTATAATATTAGTATAGAAGTATACATAAGAATATTATTAGATAATATAATCCAATTTGTCATAATAGCTAATCGAGACATAACTAATATGATAAATTGCCCGTCTGTCCATACAAACATTTAATGTTCTTAAGCATCATGTCACACCAGAAACTATGAACTTGAGACATTTCTTTTAAATCGTACACAACCTTATCTGGGAGATTTTGATGGGATCTTAATATTCACATTTATAATATTAGTAAGGATTAAGTCTTTTACTCTTGTCACTATCGGATATTTGACTCTGTTTCTTATTTAAGTAAAATCTCTTATGCGTGGGGTTTAAAGTTCTGACTAGCAATATATTTATGTGACAAAAAGTGGTCAGGATCGACACTATTTCGGGTAGTATTGGAAATACCAGTTCTCGACCGATCAGCGAAGTTAAAATGGGTGACCGCCTGGGAACACCGCGTAACCTTTGCTTTTTTTCTTGTATTTTTCAAATAAAATGTTTGGCTGTAACACAAAAATTTCACATCTATCGTGTATTTACGACACCTCCTGTCTTGTATATTGTACTATCATGGCTTTTAATAGATATCTTAAACCACTATCTTAAGTATATTAATACCACGGAGCATTAATTCTGAGATGCCTTAAAAACTCCTTGGAAAGTTCTAACAAGGAAGCCACCATCTTCTTGTAACATTGAAATAATCACAAGACACATTGTATTTATTACTCACTTAATAATAACATTAATTATTTTCAATAAGGAAGTTTTTAAAGTAGAAAGAAGAATCATAAAAGATTCACTGTTCTTCTGATCCAGGTAAATTTAGTTAAAAGAAGTTTCTGATCGGATTTTTTTTATATATACTAGTGGGCATTCGACTACAGTTCATTGATTTTTTAAAGTTTCAACTTTATTAGGGTTCTTTTGTCAACTTACTTCTATAATCAAAGGTTTTTATCATGGTTACTCAGTTATTATAATAATAGTTGTATGTTATAATATCATTGTTGAATGTAGAATGAAAAAGGGTAATTAGAACGTAAGAGTAAAATAATACATAGCAACCTCCTTCACAATCTTTTTTGAAGTCCTTTATTGACAGATGTCAAAATGTCTTTTTTATTTACATGTGTAAATAAAAAAGACATTTTTATAAAAGTATATGTTGTGTAAAACTGAAGCATTAGTGCAAGTAATGCATATTTTAATTAATTTAATGTACTTCTAATGCATTTTATATAAATAGGTAATATAATAGGTTTTTGCACTTCTCCTCCATATAAACTTTAACTGTGCCAAATTTTACGTTCATCCGTTCGCCCAATTCCGTTAAAAAGGGATACAAAGTTTAGGCTTCACGTATTAATATATATGATAACTAGTTTAATCCTTACTAGCTTCTATTCTATTCGCATATTTGTTCGTTTTAAAGCAGATTTAATCTATCTGATGAGAACAGAACTTATTTTATAGAAGAAAGGTATCATGTGTGCTTTTCTGTGTCCATGACACGGTGCATGCAAAATATCATGATGATATAGTTATAAACCATGTCATGTCATTATAATAGATAGAGTAGTTAAAGTGTGAAAGCGTAACAAATACACAAACTCACAATTTATAATATTAGTAAGGATTAAGTCTTCTGCTCTTTTCACTATTGGATATTGTGACTGTTTCTTATCTAACTAAAACATCTTATGCGTGGGTTTTAAAGTCCTGACCAGCAATATATTTATGTGACGAAAAGTGGTCAGGATCGACATTATGTCGGGTAGTATTGGAAACACCGATTCTCGACTGATCACCGAAGGGCAGTGTCGGGCGTGGTCAGTACTTAGATGGGTGACCGCCTGGGAACACCGTGTGGTCTTTGCTTTTTTTTTCTTGTATTTTTCAAATAAAATGTTTGCCTGTAACACAAAAATTTCACATCTATCGTGTATTTACGACACCTCCTGTCTTGTATATTGTACTATCATGGCTTTTAATAGATATCTTAAACCACTATCTTAAGTATATTTATCTTATATACTTATATCTGTATACTTACCAAATGATCATTTTTGTACCTAACAAATCAATTTGCATATGTCTGAAATGAGAATATTTTCGGCGTAATTTCCTTGTGTAATTTTTTTTTCTTTCATAAATTTGCATTATTTGACATTACATTATTACTATTTTCTGTTAGTATTCTTATTATTGAGACGAGACGAACTTCTTAGCATTCCATGGATTCACCGTGCGGGTGCCGGGTCCATCGTGTGGCCGAGGGAGAAACTCAGAGCAGTTCCCAGGACTTGCGACCCAGGTGTAGGTTTAAGGAGGCCCCCTTTGAGTTGCGCATCAACGCTCACCTTCACTGCTCGAGTTTCCCATCCTGCCTAGCCAAATTAGGAGCCTGTTAGTGGAGCCTTTGATACTCGTTCTAAAATAGAACTTACTGCAGTTCTCGACAGGCCAAGGTCCTTCAGAAGGTTATAGAGAGATTTTGCTGGTATACCTCTCGCTCCTACTTCTACCGCGTATAAATTAACCACATAGCCATTTTATACATAAAAACTCCGGAAAGTTCGAACGTGGAGTCCACCATTTTGTAATAAAAGCTAATTATTACCCATAGTTTCTGGCGGAATCTTAGTCCATCATGTAGAGGATTGTATTCATATCTGTTGTTATTTGAATCTATCTTTTGGTGGCGTTTTAGTAATATAGTTCAGTAATTGTGCATAAATGAACTGAATGGAAAACAATACCACAGAGCGAGAAATCTGAGATGCCACAAAAATTCACAAAAAGGAAGCCACCATCTCGATGAAACGTCACTTGTAATATTATTATCTACTCGACTATGGGAGTAGTAATCTGCTAGATTGCATGTCCAAAGAAAAAAAACTAATTACTCACGAGAATTTATTGCTGAAATAAACAAGTCCAAAGTCATCGTGGTCGCACCTTGTAAAGAATAAGCGAATGAGTTCGACTGAGAGTGGCAACAAATGGACCACAACATATTATTTTGTACAAAGATCATTGGCCACTTACGTTCATTAATTCCATATGTATAATATACCGATATGTATGTCTGTCGCGCATCCTAAAGTTTATTATAGATTTGTACAACCAAAGTTTAATGTACAAGCTGAGCCAACTATATATACCTTTTCTAGTTATCCTGATCCAAATACTCGGAACTGCCATTCGATTAAATGAAACTTTTTTTTTATAGTAGCACGGCAAAATGACTGCACTATGCCTGGTGGTGAGCACAGTACAATACAAAAACAATGGCGACCACCGAGTGACAAACTATCCATAGCCGGTCGCCGCTGTCATGCCGGCCTGCGGAATGCTGGATACGCACAGGCTGATCCCGAAACGCGACCCGCAGAAGCGAATCACTATGACGGGCTTTTTCGCCACATACATGGTGGTTGCGACCCAGTCTGGCTGTGAAAACTCTATCACCCCGCGAAACTTATTAAAAAAAGGAGATGTTGGCGGGATCGGTGATGTTTTATTTAGTATAGTTTTATTATAATCAGTTTATCACTTTTATTGTGCACCAGTGAAGTGAATGGGAAATTACCACGGAGAATGGATTATGACTTGCCACAAAAACTCCCTAGAAAACTCTAACAAGACGGTCACTACCTTGTTAGTTCATTGAAATGATCACAAGAAATTTGTACCTAATATCCATTACCTACTCGACAATGGCAGCAATAATCTACTAGAAGATTGATTACCAAATATAAAGAAAGAAGTTAAAAAATATGACTATGTAATATATATTTACGTTTTTTTTGCTTACTTCCTCAAAAAAACAGATGGATATTTTTCGCAATATTGTCAACATCAAATAAAATCATTTTCAATTCCAATAGGAATCGAACCTTATAACATTTTAATTACAACAGTAATAACTACTTCGGAAACAGATAATGTTTGATAACAATTTCTGTAATGTCATAATTCGTACTAACGTGCGAAAGGGATGGGACGAGATAAAAACGAGATGCGATAGCGATACCCTGTGACGTCACAGGAGAGTGTCACGAAACGCGTGCGGAACGTATTTTTGCGAATTTTTATTTCTTATTCTATTGAATTTTTAGGGGAATATACATATAATAAATACATACATTTTTATTCATAAATATGATTGTTGTTGTATATTATAATGTTATTTGATTAAAATTACATTTATAATAAGCGCGGATGTATTTAAATTGGTTTATGCTTACACCAAATATTATTGTTATATACCCGTAAATAAACAAAAAAGCTTAATAATAATAATTGAAATACAGAAATTAGGTATGATTGTTCACTTTATTAATTGTACCTAATAATCTTATAGCATTTTGCTTTTAATTACATTTACCTATCACATAAGTACAGTGGTCCAACGTCAATAAGTCATTATATCGAAAAGGCCAAGTAGTGAGAATTATTCTGATACGGGCTTTTTCGTCACATACATGGTGGTTGCGACCCAGTCTGGCTGTGAAAACTCTATCACCCCGCGAAACTTATTAAAAAAAGGAGATGTTGGCGGGATCGGTGATGTTTTATTTAGTATAGTTTTATTATAATCAGTTTATCACTTTTATTGTGCACCAGTGAAGTGAATGGGAAATTACCACGGAGAATGGATTATGACTTGCCACAAAAACTCCCTAGAAAACTCTAACAAGACGGTCACTACCTTGTTAGTTCATTGAAATGATCACAAGAAATTTGTACCTAATATCCATTACCTACTCGACAATGGCAGCAATAATCTTTTTGTGCTGCACTGTACTTACAGTCAGTTTTTTTTCTCGATTTTTTTTTCTCGAACTGTCTACGCTATTGACCTAGTAAAGTCTTAACAGCTTCACCGGACTACTAACTTAGAGTCAGGTAATTTGTCGAAATTCAATACGAAGAAATCTGATATAGTCAAAATTGTTTGCACTAGCAACATAATACTTGCAAACTGATTTTTTTCTAGTGGACATTAATTTTAATATACTTAAATGGTAGATGTGTTGCGGAGACATTTTTCGTAATAGTATAAAAAAGTACTGATTTATTTCACAATTATAAAAATGCACTGTAAATGTAAGTGTACCGTTAAAAAGTATAATTAAGTCATAATTGCCTGAAATTAAATTTAAAATTTTAGAACAGTTCATTTTTTGAAGAATCTCGTTAGATTTCAAACACTAATTTATGCTAATAACACGACTTGCTCTTAACTAGAATTTATCAAACAGTTTGTAATTGGCAGGCAGGCAGTAATAGAAATAATATTTTCAGTGATATTAGTAACACTGATATCCGTGTTCGACTTAATAGCGACAATCATAGATTAAATGTGACTCTCACAATAGTTGTCACTATACTTGGCGTCCCGTATTCCTATATCAACATGTATTCTTGTAGGGTGGTAGAGTATCTGCAGCCGACTGGATCGTTACCAACATGTATTGTAATAAATCTGTCACTAAATTGCTTTTAGCTCGTTACGTTCTGCAATTAGTCAATTTACTCAAAAGACTATAAAACAGATAATTGGTTAGTAATTTTACACTAGTACAAAGCAGATGGATTCTTTATAAAATACAAATAAAAAAAAATACATACAACCAAACGTAGTAACCTTCTCCTTTTTCGAAGTCGGTTAAATAACCTCCTCCTTTTTCGAAGTCGATTAAAAAATACATTTATGCAGTTCATATATTATCAACAAAACTTAAAATAGGGAGGGGGGGCAAAAACACACGACAGAAACGTTTGAAGAAGTTTGTATACAGGGTAATATTTTAATTTAAAAAATACAGCACTAAGCTAACTTTACGCGTGGTTCCCAGATGTTCACCCATTCAAGTACTGACCCCACCAGATATTGTATAGCATCGGTGATCATAGCAGAACCGTTATTTTTAACACTCTACCCGACACAATGCTCATCCCCACCACTCTTCGTCATATAAATTATTACCGATTTTAAAGCCCTCCCTTAAGAAATTCCTCTACGAAATGATAAAATATTTTTATAAATCATTATATCTATCTTATTCTCTTGGACCTTAAATCCTATAGATGTATGTGGGGCTACTCAAGTATTACTTAAGCACTAAAGAGGGAGAGGATTTGCTTATTTTTATGACATAAGCGATGCAGTGATATGGAATTAAGTTAAATCTTCTACCTATAGACTACAAATTCCTTATTTCCAGACGTGTTAACTTGCTGACCATGAATCAGTAAGGAAACCAGAACATATTAAAATACTTTTATAAATGTTTAAGTATACTTATGGGCAAGAACATTGTATAATTTTACGGACCCGGTGAAGGGGATGGTTAGAAATTACAAATATTATCTCTACGTAATACTAGAACGGCCCTTGTATTTTAATATCACGTTTTCGTTTCATTGGCTTCTCCTTTTTATTGAGTTTCAAATAACAACGAGGATAAAGAAGTTTTTATTTATAAAAATGGCGTCCATAATATTATTCGGAGGGTTCGCGACGCGTTTCGTGGCAGATCATCCCGCGTCTCGCCACGTGCCGAGTAGAGAGTATTTTGGCGCCGCACCGCACGGTCCGTCGAGCGAAACGCGCGGGAAACGGTACGCGCTCCACAGATACCCGTATCGCGAATTTTCGACACTTTAATTTTGGAATTCCATTTTTAAACTATTATAACAAAATGCCCGTTTTGGATATAATCTGTGTCGTCTCTCGGACTGTTTTAATTGAAATTACCAATCTGTGTCGTCTAGTGATGTGAATTTTTTTCGGTGTGTGTTTAGTGTCGATGCTGTGTGACTTTGTGTGTATTTATAAAAGGTTGTGATATTACATACGAAAACAAATGAATTGCGTATAAATATATCTATAAACATATGTATTATTTTTTACAGATATATTTTACTAAACATAGGGAATTAAATAAATTATTATAAACTGAATATAGAAAAGTGATTTTAATACAAAAATCTAATATAAATATAACTATATAAAAATATTATCGACAATGTCAAATATAGTCAATCGATAAATAGAAAAACAAATAAAACACAAAATAATGATGTAATAAATAACAAAAAATGACAAATAAAAAGTGAAACAAACAATACACAGAACGGTTTTGAAATATAAACAATTCGCTTTTATATTTTCCATTACATTTTAAAAAATTAAAAAATCACCGCACATAACATGTAGGTAACTTTTTTTATACTATCAAAATTACAAACGTAGATATTAAGTAAGTATAAGTTATATGTAAGCCAATATTGCATGTAATTCTAATACCCCGCTCGTCTAAATCAGAACTCGGGGTATCGCGTGACAAGAAGTAGGTATAGGTAGGCTCTGTGACTAACTAATAATTACTATATGATATACATCATCAAGCTTTATAATATTCGAGGAGTAAGCTGAAGAATTAATGTTTAATAATATTAAATACTAGCGCTGCCCGTGACTCCGTCTGCGCGGAATCTAATAAATGTAAAATCATCTGTTATGTCGTACTTAAGTCGCGTCTTTATTAAAATTACAATAACTTTTGATAAAGTGGACCGAATTTAATGAAACCAAGACTAAACATTACTCGAGGATATGCTCTTTTCGCAGTGTTCAAACAAACATACAGACATTTCTAAAAATGATTGAAATGTATTTCATTATTTATTCCAAGACCCCCAACAAGAATCTAAAAAGTACAAACACATTAAATTTATATTCTTATCTATACTAATATTATAAAGAGGTAAAGTTTGTGAGGTTGTAGGGGGTAATCTCTGGATCTACTAAACCGATATTGAAAATTCTTTTACTAATAGAACGCTACGTTATTTGTGAGTGTCATAGGCTATACCTATATCAAACCGAAAAATGAAAAGACTTTTTTGTAATAGTCGGATTTACAAAGTAAGTCGGAGAAAAAACGGTCGAACGAAAACTTTCCTTAAGAATGCTGCCTTAACGATGAGAGATATATGATTGAGTTCTAGAGAAAATTTGTAGAACTTGATAATGCCTACAAAAAAGTCAGCGACAGCATATGTCTTACTTCAAGGTTTTTTTTTATTATCAGGGCGGGACAACGTCCGCCGTGACGGCTAGTTAGGTATATATGTATAAAAGAAACCAAAATATAGTTAGACGATAGATATATTTAATCAATTCAATTCTAATTGTACGTATTATATTATTACATGCGCGAAGAAATCGACATGATCTAATATTTTTTTTACAAATTATTGCACATTTATATCTCACTCTACTTCTTGCTGGAGTCTCATTCAACACCCATTTTGATTATTTATTTATACATTATGCGTTAAATACGCAATGGCGGACTTAATACCGAAGGCATTCTCTACCAGTCAACCATTAGGTAATGCAGAGATAGATGTTGGTAGGTTTAAAAGGAGAAGTTTTTATAATATTATGTTTAACCTATTTAATATAACAATATATAAATAAAATATCAACACCGATATACTACATATATACAATACATACCTACATTAGTTAATTGTTAAAGTTAATTGATTTTTTAAAGTTGAATGTAGAATGAAAAAGGGTAATTGGAACGTAAGAGTAAAATAATACATACAGTTGAGCATAGCAACCTCCTTCACAACCTTTTTTGAAGTCCTTTATTGACAGATGTCAAAATGTCTATTTTATTTACATGTGTGTATATGTTGTGTAAAATTGAAGCAGTAGTGTGAGTAATGCATATTTTAATTAATTCAATGTACTTCTAATGCATTTTATATAAAATAAATAGCTTTCTGCACTTCTCCTCCATATAAACTTTAACTATGCCAAGTTTCACGTTCATCCGTTCGCGCATTTCTCTCAAAAAGGGATACAAAGTTTGGGCTTCACGTATTAATATATAGATTATCCATTTTTCTAAAACATCTATCCTTAAAACTTACAAGAATAATACTTCTTACTACAATCCAATTGTACGTTAAACACGTTTGTACAATGAGCTCGCATCCAAGCAGATCTCATTAGACATATTTAACCATCGAGCTTTTAAATTCAAAAGGACAATTAAACACAATCTATGGAGTTTTTGGCGGGATTTTGGAATGCCATGTAGTGGTCTTTTTTATCTATAATCTTGTGTTATTTGGCTCTATATATTGTGTAATGTTGGTGTCGCTTTACGTCATATAGTTTGGTTATTGTGCACAAATGAAATGGATCGGAAATAATACCAGCGTGGATTCTGACTTGCCACAACAACTCCCGGGCAAGTTCTAACAAGATGGCCACCGTCTTTTTAGTTCGTTGAAATTATATCAAGAGACTTGTAATATCGATACTCACTTGACAATGGCAGTAATAGTCTACTAGAAGACTCGTTGCCAAAAATAAAATAGAAGAAGAACACATTTTATATCCATGACTACTTATAGAACATTTAGTAAATTATACTTTAATATTAATGATTATATTTGCCATCTTATTTTTTCCATCATTTTCGTCTTATTTCTAATATTTACTGTTACATAGTTTTAATTTTTCATTATTATTAATTAATACTGCTGTAAATAATAATAAATGTAAATAGATAAATAATACATCAGGTAGAAGTCCTTGTTTTTTGTCCAGCCTAAACTTCTAAACAGCTAGACCGATTTTCATGAAACTTTTACTAGTGAATAGAGAACTTTTTGAAGTATTATATAATCTACATTTCAATATACTTTTCCGTATATGTTAAGCGGTTATGATACAATTTGTCACCGGTAACTTGACATTCGTACAAGCGTTCCACAGGTTATATATTGATCTATAGAAATAAAAGTCATTTTTGTTCCCATTTTCGTTGGTTTCGCACAGATATCTTTGGAATTAGCAATATGTAAAGAGATCGCTATTTGAAACGAGTCACTTCTCTTTTCCTTGACATTATATACAAAGTCACAACAATTTGTCACTCATGATTTAGATGCAATCATAGTCGTGGCAATTTCAAAGTAGGTCTCACTGTTCTACAATACCCGAAGGCAAGCGAGACACTTCTCGCACTCTACCCGACACAGTGTTTGTCCTACCCATTTTTTGTCACACAAAATATTGCCGATCAGAATTTTAAAGTCATCCCATAAATATCATAGATAAATCTACAGATTAAAGCAGCGTCGTTTAAAAAGACGAAACAAAAGACAATGAAATAAAATACATATTGCATAATAAAAAAAAATACAAGTAATAATAAGACAGCGATCCCACGATCTGGTGCTGGTTCTAAGATATCAAGAAAACCGATCCGCGCTTGTCACAATCCATCGACTCTAAACGAGCCAACCGTAAAATATACCTCAAAATCGTCAAAGCCATCTTATCTATCTGTACTGAATCGGCAGCGGATCGATTAAGACGTATTCCAATCGGTAACACGTGTGTTCGAAGCGGTTTTTGAATTTTGACCGTTCCGGTTTTTTGAAAATCGAACGCGTTCGTCGCTTACCGCGTTATATGCAAAGTGAATAGTGACGTCCGGGTGTTATCGATATATGATAAAATGATGATGAACGTCGATAGATTAAAAACTGTAAATGTTGAAGTTTTTAGCCGCATCTTAGTCTGCCATGTCTGTCTGCTTTTATATTTTATGCATAATCTTGTGTTATGTGACTCTGTATTTTGTAATATTGATGGTGTTTTACGTAATATAGTCCGGTTAATGTGTATAAGTGAAGTGGATGTGAAATACCACGGAGCATGTATTCTGAGATGGCACAAAAACCTCCTGGAAATTCTAACAAGGGAGCCTCCATCTTGTTACAACATTGAACCTACTCATATTATCACCTGCCTGACATTGGCAGTAATAATATGGGAGATTAATTTCCAAAATAGAAACTAACTATAATATTTGCAATGTGTAATATCTGAATTAATGGGAAGCTTAAAAACAAGGTTACAAGTGTAGATATATTTATATAATTCAGGTTTGCTTGACTGTTGCGTACTTATTGATATATCTCACATTTATATTATATTATATATTACATATATATGTCTATTATCACTATATAACTAATGTCCGCGACTTTGTTCACTTGGAAATTGTTCTCTTGAGTAATGGGAACTACGTATTCTATTCGAGTTAATTATAGCCTTTCGTTTTATTAATTGTAATTTTCATAATTCAGCTTTTCATATACTCAGTCTATAAGGAAAAGCGTAATGATTGTAGTCTAAATAATACGCTGAATCTACCGGTAACAATTCTGTCTAAATCGGTTTACCCTTTTCGGAAATTAACACGAACAAATAACAAACACATAAATTTTTATTAGTGATCATCTTGATGTTTGATTTTCCACCGTAATTCATTCATTTTTCAAGTTTTGATAGTGAGGAAAAGCAATATTTCCAAAATTGTTCACTGATAACGTTCACAAATATCTACAAAAAAAATATAAGAAAATCGGTTGAGAAACAGAGAAGAAATATGTAATTAACTGTTTTATCTCTGTCTATTCATATACAGATACAGTTTTTATTATTGGAAAAAAAATGCAAAGAGATTTTATGAGAAATAAGAGTGCATCTGCCGTTTTTTGCTAAATTGAATTTTAGAAAAAATTGCATTTAATAGTTTTTT
Organism: Antheraea pernyi; assembly: GCA_015888305.1. Classification (NCBI taxonomy): domain Eukaryota; kingdom Metazoa; phylum Arthropoda; class Insecta; order Lepidoptera; family Saturniidae; genus Antheraea; species Antheraea pernyi. The sequence continues at coordinate 109,432 of MU159820.1, read as the reverse complement.
TAGTCGTTTTTGTATCTCTATTCTCAAGTCATATCTATTCAATACACTACGACTATGTATTCATTTTTAGTTATTGATATAGGTAATTATAGATATAGTATATTTTTTAGTTATTTGTTTTCTTCGCTTTCTATATTTACAGTAGGCACCTTTTTTTTCTCCATTTTCATCGCATCTCGTTGGGCAGCAAAGGATAGATATGCCCGAGTCGAAAACCCCATGGTACCTTCTTACACCTTTTGGCCGGGGTATTACAGTAGGTTACTACGATAACTACTGTTCTTTATAACAATACCACTGGTTAACTGGAAGAAGACGCCTAGTGGCATTAAGCTCGCCAGCATACAAACTAAAAAGTGCAAAAAAGTATGAGTTCATTCGTATTAAAAAAAAACAAGTACGTGTTTTCGCTAAAGTTAGAGGTCTACAAGCTTATTAAGGTATACGTTTTAAAACGGCTCGTCATCGTAAAACAAATTAAGACATGAAAACCATTTCCGTATCATAATTATCGGTTAATTAAAACTATTATACTCGTGAGAAAAGGTGATCAGCAAGTCCCGCCCGTTCCAATCGAACCGGAAAACCTGTCGGTCGAATACCGGAAAATTTACCAAAAGCCGAAATTACACGAGAACCATCAATCGTTTGAACCAATGATTTTATGCTACTTTCACGCTGTGGATTTGTTTTTATTAGTAAAAATCATTAGTGCATTGAAATTAACTATCCAATCGCTTGACCAATAGGTGGGGTTTTTTAATCGTTTCCGATTACGCGATTGGTCGATTTTTTATAGACAATTTTGACATAATCATTGGGATAATACCTAATCAGTCGTCACGGAGTTTTATCCGAAGCTAGACAACAAACTTTATAATGGACGATTAATTAGTACAATTTAAGCGTTTAACTTTAAATTTATTGATTCAAAATTATAGAAGACAATAGAACAAATGTATCAGGTGAAAAGGACCGCGTAAAATAATGAACAAGTCTCGAAAAATCATAATTTTCTGAAACATAACGCCAAAATAAATACGTACAATAAAAATTCGTAAAGCGCCATTTTACTTACTTCAAATTTGGAATCACATTTCAAAATATAATTATAAAGCAAACTTAAATAAACATATCAGTTAAAAACAACCGCGTAAAATATTTAACAAGTCTCCAAAAACCAAAATTTTCTGAAACATAACGCCAAAACACACGTATGATAAAAATTACAATTACCTAAATTAAAACAAAGTAATATACTGGTTGGAAAATTCGTAAAACGTCATTTTAATTTCTTTCAAATTTGGAATCACTTTTCAGAATACAACAATAAAGCAAACTTTCATATTTGGAACACAAAAAACAAAATGGTGTCTTAAATCTTTTTGTGTGTACGTTTTGGTGATGTGCTTATAAGGATGATAATGTGACAATTAGTGTAAAAAGGTGTCAATTGTATAGTGTATTCATTCGAGATTTAGTGTAAGTGCAGTGTTCAAGCTGGAGGGCCAAAGTAAAGCGACTTTTGCCGCCCTCTTCGGCTTGAGGGCCGGCGGCGGCGTAGACTTATCCGCTGCATATAGATACAACCAAAATATGATGGAATATTACACATGTGAGTTTATAATTTATGGGTAAAATAAGTTTTATATACAAAATGAATAATACTTTACTTAATTTAGGCCCTGTACGTCAGAGCTAACACCGGTTCGGATATACAACTCAACCATCGTTAAAAACCGACAAGAAACTTGATCTGGTTTATCTTTCCATGATACATGCCTTTAGAAACAGATAGTTACATTCATTTTTGGTGAACGCATAGAGACGAGCGTCATTTCAAGACGTCACTATCGTTCACATATTGATCCATCCTATAGTCTTTAGACATAAAAACCTGCTTGATAAGATGCTTTAAATCACTATCCGGTAAATCGGTAATGTGCTTTAAGAATTTCTTTCAAAACCTAACACTATTGCCTAAAAAACTGTTACTGAGTCTAAAACATGGGATGACCAGTTATTATTTTGAAAAATTAATGCACCAATGGGGTGTAATAAAATGGTGTGTTCAGAATCAAGCTTAGTCTTACCAAAAAAAGTTATCGATAGTTTGACGATATTTATTTAATTGGAGTTTTTGATTTTTGGAATTTTGCTTTAGGCACTACTGTGTTATTAGATTTGAAAGTACTTACTAAAAACCAGTACAAGAAGGGAGAGGTAAAGAAAAAGAATCGGAATAAAAAACGAATGCGTGTAACCGTCACACGCGATTGAAGTATCTAAAACTTTTTAAATATTTTTGATTTTGTCCATCAATAGTATATAAACAAATCAATCAAAATTTTTGCAAAGAAAAAAAGTAAATTGGGCGCGAATATTCTGCCATCTGTTTTCAATGTAAGTAAGTAACAAATTAAATCTTCATTATCTATAGTAACCTCTAACTGCTAATTCGGAACTTAGATAACACAGAAATTAAAATCAGCAACTTTTTGTCATAAAGTAAATAAAATATAGAAAAGTACGAACAGATTACTATGATAAGTAACGAATTAAGTTAATTATTATTTAATAGAAGTTTTGGTTATGTTTAATTATTATCTAACCGGATGGTACAGAAACGTGCCGCCATATTGCCGTAACGGACTTCCGTTGCATTGTCGTCCAGTTACCTCCTAGTCGCGCCTAAAGGAGTTTTAATACAAATATATAAATAGTATAAAAAGACCTTTCCCTTCTATGGTTGCTAATTGTTACTGGTAAAAATCGCTATCACTATTAAAGTATTATTGCATAGTAGGTATGTAATAAAGTGTATATTACAAAGTGGCAAAATAACTACAGTATTCCAACAGATCGATGGTTTCGCATTAGAACTTTCTAGAGAGTTTCAGTGACATCTCAGAATTCGTACTCCATAATATTATTTCACATTCGCTTGTGCAAACTATGGGCTTTTTTATGTCATAGCATGCAAAGGTGGGTCACCTGATGTTAAATAATCACCACAGTCCATTGACACTACCAACACCAGTGTAGTTGAAAGTACGTTTCCAGCCTGTGTTTAGGGAAAAGGGAGGGAGGGGGAGAAGTCCCTCCGGCGCTCTCACTGACCGAACGAAACGCAACAATGCAAGCACTGTTACTTCACGTCGGTTTTCTATGAGAGGGTGGTACTACCCCGGACGAGCCGACCCATTCATGCTAAAACCAGTAATAGTTTCAGCGTGGCTCTACCACCATATATTCATTTGTATCAGGACGGGAAAACGTCCGCTGTGCCTGCTAGTTAAAAATAAAATCCTATACATACATTTGGACTTTGTGCTTAAGATAATCTATGTGCAAATTCGTTAAAATAACTGTATAAGCTTCGTATCTTTTTTTTCTTTTTTTTTTCGAACTGACTACACTATTGACCTAGCAAGGTCTTAACAGCTTCACCGGATTACGGAAATGCCCATCTATTAACAAACGCTATCAGTTTAAAAAATTCGTTGGATATAAAAGGTGACGTGGTGTATTCTTTTCATTGTAGATCAGTTTTTAATTAAAACTCCTGGTATTTATTTTAATCAAAAAGAGTTGTAGATGTTAGATGTAGCTGCCGGAATATATATAAAGAGAGATTTTCAATTTGTTCTTGTTAGTTAGCCAGTAAGGCATTAGAAAAAGCCTCGCCATCATACTATGATTTCACCTTGTTGTTTTCCTCTCTAGTTTTTTACACGATTCGAAACTACATCGTTTGACCCACTGCAGGGCCACAGGCCTCGTCCAAAAGGAAGGGCATAATCACCACGCCAGCCCACGACGTATCGGCGACTTCAAATCCTGAGAAATCGTTCTACGTTACCCATACATTAGTACTACAAGAATATTTGTATCAGGTTCAGGCTTCACGATGCTTTCTTTCCACGTTAGCCGATAGTGTTACCATATTTAAATTAGTAAATATATGCAAATTCCGAACCTGCAGACATCCGAATGATTTGTCACCGGTAAAACCACTAAAAATCTGTTAACAATGGCTGATTCATGCCACTTTAGTGTATAAAATATGATCACATTTTGTAATAAACTTAATTTTATTCTAATTAAAGATAATATCTATACATTTATATCTATATGTTATAATCTATGAGTATAACAATAGATATATAGTATCCACAGGTCGATGACTACAGTTATTACAGTTACCGGTCGCGTCTTGAACGAAATTCAACCATAAAAATGATCTAATTTAAGTTCATTATTGTATATTTAGATAATAATGAATAGTAATATAAAACATAACGCCAACTTACACAAGTTTATGTATAATTTTTTTTATAAATATATTTTATTACGTTATAAAAAGATTTATTGCAAACACAGAGCCGTCCATTCCATAAGTAAATTCCTAGATTTTCATTATAAAGTCGAGAAGATATTTGTGATTTATTAGAACGAGATAAAATATGAACAACAGAACTCAAACAGATAGAAATCATTATTTTATACTCTACTAGCTTTATTTTTTTTTATATACTAGGAGGCAAACGAACAGACGGGTCACAAGATGTTAAGTGATCACCACCGTCCATAGACACTAACAACACCAGGGGAGTCGCTAATGCGTTGCCAGCCTGTGTTTGGGGGAGGAGACGAGGAGAGGGTCGGGAGGGGGGTTGCTCCTCCGGCGCTATCACTGAATGAACGAAACGCAACAATACGAGCACTGTTACTTCACGTCGATTTTCTGCGAGAGGGTGATACTACCAAACCAGTAATAACTTCAGCGTCGCTCTACCACTTTCGCTTTTTTACTCGCGTTAGATATGACTGATCCCTCGGAATACAGTAAATTTTTGGTGGATAACTGTAGGTACCCTATATCCTTTTCATGTTCATTCCCCCGTGTTTCAGACTCACTAAGTCTTGTTACAGTTTTTTAGGTAATAGTGCTAGGTTTTATGAGAAAGTTCCTACACACATTACCAATTTCACTGATTGTGAGTACAAGCATCATGTCAAACGGGTTTTAATGTCTAAAAGTTATCATAGCGTAGATGAATGTGAACGATGGTGTTATCTGGAAATGACACATTTGATATATCATTTTATTTGCATTTATTTTTTTATTATAGTTTTCATATTTTATATTCTTATAATGGTTGATTATATCCAATATTATATTATTATTAATGAGAAAAATCTGAAGCCACGAATCCTGAAAAAAGAAACCCGAAAATGCAGTCCTCGGGAATAGTCTTAAGTTGGCTAGTTCTCTGTTACATAAAAATGGCAATATAGCAAGCAAACCATAATTTTGAAGAACTTCGTTTTTAACCGGAACGAAAAATTGTAAGGCTAAAAGAGCCCATCAGACTTCGTAAATATATAATAATAATCATAAATACAGTGGTACAACAAAATAATCCCAAGGCGGGTTGATGTCAGGCAGGCGGCCGATCGTGAAAATTAAGCCAAATCATATACCACATGACAAACATGTTGTAGAAAATTAAGCCAAATCATATACCACAACATGACAAACATGTTGTACCGACCCTACTTATGTGGGATAAGGGTAAGAAGAAGAAGGTGACATCTGGAAATGACTCCCCTCTCTGTGCACCTACCAAAAATGAAAGTAACTATCAATGTTTGTGAAAATATATATCACTAGAAGATAAACTAGATCGAGTTTCTTGCCGGTTCTTCTCGATGACTGGGTTGTTTCCGAACCGGTGGTATTTTTGACGCTCGTAAGCACCTTCTCAGGGTCTAGTATGAATAAAATATTTTTATAATAATTTATACTGCATTGGAATTGAACCTAGTAACATTTAGTTCAATAATAGAACAGTTGACAATCATTATCAATTGATAAAAAAACTTTTAAAATATCAAATATATTGTCGATTAAAAGATAGAGATAAAAAATACACAAAGAGATCCAATTTCAATAAACCTCCAAACAATTTTCTCAAAACAGCGAATACAATCAGACGTATGACGTCATAAAACACAATTCATCCCATCAAACGGGAAACATAAAAACCACATCTTAAAATAAGTAACCCTCGTATTAACCATTATGCAAAAGCGAGTATACCATCCATAACGAGATTATCATACGACAGATATAAAATAAAAATAAAAATATGTATATAGCACACACAGTCGTGCCTCTATAAAAGACCTCGTAACCGCCGCGCGTCTGTTGCCCCGAGATTTCATAAAACACCCGAAAATAACCGAAATCAAGATCGTTACGCCGTCGACCAATCGCGTCGCAGGACGCGAGCGGCCCGGCCGACGGCGAGCCGTGATTGGCCGCCGTCGCTGTAGGCGTACCCGCACTCTGTACTATGTGTGCGTTTTTGAAATTCGAGCATGCGTCGAGTTAATTGCTTTGTATTGGTTTGTTTTACATGTGTATTGCAAATTGGTACTCTACGTATTATACAGAGGCTGTTATTAAATTGCATTCGCCGATTATGTGAACATCTCATGTTCTTCAAGGTTTCGTTTGTGAGGTAGGCAGAGTTATATTTTTTTGTTTGTTGACTCTTAGGTATACGATAGGTATTAGGAATAATTAAAGATTTAATTAATTATGACCCATTGTTTTCTTTATTGAATTTCGTCTACATATTGTTTCTTTGCTTATAACGTTTATAGTCTTCTTTAATTTCCTATTAAAATTCATATGTAGATAATAGCGTTGAATGCATAGTGGTAGCGTGTTGGCACACCAAGGTTCAAACCTTATAAGGAGTCTGAGACTTCGTTACAGTACAAAATCGTGAAGTAGCCATACCATAGTTGTGAATTGAGGAAAATTGACCAATGTCTGCATGACTAAACACCACTCTCAGGTGTACAGAAAGGTTAAAATAATATTTAAAAGGTTTCAAATATATCCACCCAATCTCTAGTGTTTTCTGACGATCACAAATATAGTAAAAACTGCTAGATTTATTGATTTTCTTACGTTTCGGAGTATCGAGAAGCCTATTACTTTTCACTCGCTTTTGTTATCAGCTTTCTTATTATACTAGACTCCTCATCGATGATGTAGGGAGCTGTAAATTATAGAAAATTGTATTAAAAACGTAGAAACTCGTAATTTTCATTATTCTATAAAACGGTTACTTACTGCATATATCAGGATATAGAATTTTGAATATATGTACAGTAACAAACTTTGCGTACACGCATACAGTCAATGTAATTGATAGCTACACCATTCCTTGAATCTACTTAAATCATTAAGAATATAGTTATTTACACAAGGCACTGCTACAAGCTACAAACTAAACTTATACCAGTAAAAATGAATATAAATGTGACATAAGCGAATCTGCACTCCGATTATAGCAGTCCAAAACATTTTCTCATTAACTAAAACTGAATTAACAATTAATTAAAATTTTATTTCTAAAAATTTAAATGTAACTGCTTTCATTATAATTAAATATATTTATAATCCTTACTGCATTAATTGTGCTATATTCTTAAAAGCTGGTTTATTATAAGACACATTGTTATATTATTTGCAGTCCGGTGAAGCTGTTAAGACCATGCTAGGTCAATATCGTAGTCAGTTTGAAAAAGAAAATGACATTCTTATTGCAATGTGGTATACGAAATGGTGTTTGTATTCCTACAAGCTCAACCGCCAAGATGGCCGAACTTTGGCTTGTATTATTACCTTGGATGCAACAACTCGAATCTTGCTAAGCTATGTACAAGAATTATTAGTAGGGCATACGTTACACCTATTGAGAATTGGCTCAATAATTTACTAACTATTTAGCATTAAGTATGATGGGTAGATAGGGTAGAGTTAACGCAGAACACAGACCAATGAAGATGCCTGAAGGAGTCCTATATACCAAGACTTAATTTTAATTTAATAGATTAATGTTATTCATCATTAAATGGACTTTAACCTCGGGCTTATATCTTTTTATATATCCTTGACAGCGAGCATACTAAACCGATTTTGAAATTTATTTTACTAATTAAAAGCCACGTTCTTTGTGAGTATCATAGGCTATATATTAATTCGAAAAATGAGAAGAAGACTTTTGTCGTAGTCGGATTTGCAAAGTAAATCGCAGAAAAAACGGTCGAACGAAAACGTTTCTTACGAACACTGTCTTAACGAGAAGAAATATATGATTGAGTTCTAGAGAAAAGTTATAGAATTTGATAATGCCTACAAAAACGTAAACGATAGTATATGTCTAACTTTTATATTTAAGCCACAAAAAGTAGTTTTTTATATTAAAAAAAAAATTCAATCGTGATGGTTATATTATTAACAACGATTATGAATTCTTATCAATATGTAATGATATAATAACAGAGCCACAGGAACGCATGGCCGCGTCAGCTATTAAGACATAAGGTTTCTTACACTCAGAAAAACGCATTGTTCCCAAGAGATCCGAAGTATATGACGCGATACTGCGAGCAAAATCTGGTGGAATAGTCTGTCTGAGTAACTATCTTTCTCAAGTACCACCCTCCATTGGAGATTGCAACTTTAAACCTTGGTTAGACTAAGACTTGCTTATAAATGCAGTTAACGGAACACGCCTATAGACGGTATCCGGTAACAGCTTGTTAATTCGACATTGGTAGCATCAAAACCGACCTTCGATCATATTTTTAATTACAAATAATGTGGCTATAGCAAATAAATTATTACTTGTTTGAACTGAAAGGTCAGGGGTACAATTCTTATCCGAGACGATATTGCGTCAAGTGAACAGCATAATATATTGTATGTTCAATACATTGGCTATACGTTTACGTTACGTTGATGGTGGTAGAGGCACGCTGAAGTTATTACTGGTTTCAGCATGAATGGGTCGATTCGCCCGGGGTAGTACCACCCTCTCATAGAAAACCGACGTGAAGTAACAGTGCTTGATTGTTGCGTTTCGTTCGGTCAGTGAGAGCGCTGGAGGCTCATCTCCCCTCCCCTCTCCTCTCTCCTCTCCCTCTCTCTCCTCTAACCCTTCTCAAAGTGCATAAAGGTTGGTTATATGCAAATGATATTGAAATAATCTTTGGTAAAAACGCAATAATGTTGAAACTTTAATTCCTCTTATATAGATACTTTAACGGTGTTATTACAAAAATAGTTAAATACATATTGAATACTCGCTTTAAAAAGATTTCGAATTAAATGCACCGCAAGTTTTGTTTTCGCAAGTCTAACCTAAAGTAACCAAAGCGAGACAAAAGAGCAAGGTGGCGAACATTTAGCGACCGCAGTGCATTTAATATGAGACCTTTTTAAAGCCGGTATTCAATACGTATTTAACTTTTTTATAATAACACCGTATAGGTTTAGCGTTCGACCGTAATCTCATCTGATATTAAACTAGCGTCTAACTCTAACTTAATCTTTATATAAAAATTTCTTCTGTGCGTGTGTATGTCACTGAACTCCTCCTAAACGGCTGGACCGATTTTAATAAAATTTTGTGTGCGTGTTCCAGTGACAATGGTTTAGATTCACAATTGGAGCCGGTAGGTGGCGTTGCGGTTGACTTTTAGGATTTTTTTTATTATCAAGGCAGGACAACGTCCGCCAGGTTCGCTAGTATTATATATATTTGTTACAATGGTAAAACAGATCGAGTTTCTTGCCGGTTCTTCTCGATGACTGGGCTGTTTGTCCGAACCGGTGGTAGTTTTGACCTTCATAAGCGCCTCCTTAGGCCTCCAAGTGTTCTTGATTTTAGGCTAACGCTAACACGCAGCGGAAGCTCTCAAGAGGAAAAAAACCTCGATTTTGAAATATTCTTCATTGATTCTCCGCTCCTATGGGTCTTAGCGTGATGACATATAGCCCATAACCTTCCTCGACAAATGAGCTTATTATTAAATTATGAAATTTTAATAATTCACACTATGATTAATTTAAAAATTAAAAACAGAGCACAGTTATTCTATTGTACTGAGTAGTCTATTCAGTAAATAGTCCTTACGATTGCCTCGATTTTTTAGTTAATACAATTGTACACTAGACTCTGCCCGCGACTTCGTTCGTGTGGAATAGGTACTTTGGGCTAACGCTAATACGCAGTGGAAGCTCTAAAAGGAAAAATAAACGATTTTGAAACATTCTTCATTGATGCTCCGCTCCTATTGATCTTAGCGTGACGATATATAGCCTATAACCTTCCTCGATAAATGAGCTATATAACACTGAAAGAATTTTTCAAATCGGATCAGTAGTTCCTGAGATTACCTCCTACAACGTCGCAAACTCACAAATTTTACTTCTTTATAATATTAGTATAGATGACGATATGGTCTAGTCCGGTGAAGCTGTTAAGACCTTGCATGGTCAATAGCGTAGACAGTTCGAAAAAAAAAAAAACGATATGGTCTAACATGGTGACCACGCTAAACCTAGAGAGAGCTGGCTATCAAGAGCAGCTTACAGAGCACACTAAAAGGTACCTACTTAGCGACCGATTTACAACACAATATTTTCCTTCACCGAAAGCTCCGATTCGAAATCCGACTCGACAAGGCTTCGAACCTATGTAAAACGTACGAATCTACCTATCAAATAAACCAAAACGAATTCTAGTCCAATTTCGACTACCAACTTGTTTTAGTACATATGCCTAATGCCTATGACATTTTTTATAGTAAAGTATAGTAATAGCGTTATTATTATTCAAAACGACGACAAAAAATTAACAATGGATCCAAATGACGTTTAGATGATGTCAACCAGTCAACACGCTGTACATATGGGCATAGATCACCGAGAAAATTGTATATAAGAAGCACAGCGCGCGATGTGAATGACATTGAGCGTGCAAACTTACAATAATACAACCACGAAACATACACGTTTCCTTTATTACATCGCTTTAAAGTCGAAAATCGAGTACGTGATTAGATCGCCGAGAGCAGATGTAACGTTGCGGTAACTCGAGACAAATTACACACGCACACTACGAAATAGGTCGTATCATATATCACATGTAGTGTCGTGATATATGTTTGTTGTAACGCACGCACACAGAGATCGCTCGCTCGTGATTCGTCGGCCCCGTATGCGCTTACGCATATATCTTTTGTAACCGGCTTCCGCGGGTAATTGTGGAGATTTTAGAAAGGTGGGCCGGTTTTAAAATTAGGTCTTTTGTAATAATCACCGCGGTGGAGTTGTTGCGTGGGCATCACATTTTTCGATCACCAATTAACATACATTGTTTATCGTTATGTAAAAAATAGATTAATATTCATTTAAAGTTGATAAACATGATTGTTTGTAAATAACTAACTGTGCCCGCGACTCCGTCTGCGTGGAACCTAATGTAAAAAAACAGTGGCTAATAAAATCATTTGAATGTATTAAGTTTTTATGGTGGTAGAGCCATGCTGAAACTTACTGGTTTCAGCATGAATGGATCGGCTCGCCCGGGGTAGTACCACCTCATAGAAAACCGACGTGAAGTAACAGTGCTTGCATTGTTGCGTTTCGTTCGGTCAGTGAGAGCGCCTGAGGCCCACCTCCCCTCCCCTTTCCTCTCTCCTCTCCCTTTCCCTCCCCTAACCCATCCCCCAAAGGGTGGCAACGCACTTGCGACTCCTCTGGTGTTGTTAGTGTCCATGGACGGTGGTGATCACTTACATCAAGTGACAAGATGTCGTTTGCCATCTGTCCATTCAATTATCTAATTTTCTGTCCTACTTAAGTCGCGTATCCATTAAAATTACAGTAACTTTTGATAGAGTGAACTGACTTTAATGAAACAAAATCTAAACATTACTCGAGGATATACTATATGATTTTCTGAGGTTATATCGTGAACGCAGTACTTTAGCAGTAATGCGTATTTAAACAAACAGACAGACAGACATGTCCAAATATGATTGCAATGTATTTTATTACTTATTCTTAGACACGTGCAACATTTTTTTTTTTTTAAATCTAAAATGTACAAACACGTTAGATTTATATTCTTATTATAAATACTTATGTAGGTATAGAATAAGATAGATGACAGGTGTGCGAGATTTTGTACGTGAGTCGTCTGCGAAAGTATCAACGCAGTACCTATTTTTATAGAGATTTTACTAGAATATTCCATCCATCGTAGAATGAAAATTAAAATAAAAGGAAATGAAAAAAGTAATTTCCAAAAACAATTAATCGCGAAAGAGTCGTCATATCTCCCGTACGATTCATTCAACATTCAAAACTTTTGTCTAGGTTTATGAAAAAATATGTATTATAAATAACATTGACCACCAAGTATGACATTAAAAATTATCTGACTATGTATAGATATAAATACCTAAACCATAAGTTGACTGATTTTCTATGTAATTTTATGCACAAAAATAACTATAGTTTATCTTCAGTTAATTGGTTCAATATAACTTATCTTTAAAAATCTAGAAAACACATTAATTCACATTATAATTAATATAATGTTGTACACAGGTAGTTGGTTTATATAATTTTAAGTTAAGTTAACATAGCTAATGATAATAATCGATATAATATTTATAAATCATAAAGCAAGTTTGAAATAAAATAATTATTTCGTATTAAACGCGAGCGTAGACACGAACGCATCACAATTAAGTTATTACTTCTAAAAAGATCTAACATGTTTTTTACGAACCTCCTTCTTTTAGACTATAAGCGAAACAATCCGTGGCTATATAAAAATTAAAAAGTATAAAACCTTTTTTCGCTATACACAAGATGGCCGCCGCACAATGGCGTCGGGCGTGCATCCGGTCCTGTATGGAAATAAGCATCCTACGTCGCTGACCTCCGGTCATGTTAGCTACAATACGAATTTTTACGAGTGTAAATAGCGACAACAAAAAAATCATTATATTGTAAAATGGTATCCAATGTCAATTTTGCCCGACAAATTTGAATTTTGAAGATTCGTCTACTGTAATTATGAGCAAATTTTAGGACTTTTAATTCCCGCTTAACTCTTAACCTGTGGGTGTGTTCCGGCAGCTGTACTTAAGAGCTAGCCCTATGTAGACTTAGTGTGTTAAGGTTAGACAAGCACGTCATTGATAAAATTGTGTATCGCGAACCTATTTTTAACCGACTTCAAAAAAAGGAGGAGGTTATCAATTCGTCTGTATTTTATTTTTACTATCATATATTAAAAAAACTAAAAAAAAAACACGCTTTCATAAAAAATCCAACTAAAAAACAGAAAATAAAATTTAATAAATTTGGATTAAGTGACGCATGTTAATTAATATCAGCACCTCCAGATATCATTCTTTTATAATTTTTTTGTCACTTTTTACAAAAATATACATTTATTTGTAATTTACACTATTCTTAATCCAAATTTAATTATATTTTCTGTTTTTTAGTTGGATATTTTATGAAAGCGTGTTTATTTAGTTTTTTTTTAAAGGTATTATTTATGTTTCATTTTTTACTTAATTTTTTTTTCTTTTTTTTCGGATTATTGCATTGTCATCGACCTTTGACAGGTGTGTAAAGTTTGAATTAAATCTGATCGTTCAAAGTAGGACAAAATCGAGCTCCAAGGGGTCGGTTACAAACATACATACAGGTGAAGCTAATAAAAGCGTGATAAAAAGTATAAGATCTTCAATCAGTTCAAGTACCACGTTAAGTATGTTTTATCAAAAAGTTATATGTAAACTATAATGATGTCTGTAACTCATAACTGTGTCTGTAAATAATCTATCTGCCAAAAATGATAACAATAGATACTTGTATAGGTTTCTTTAGTTAAAAATATTATATACAGTATTCGTTATTGGTCATCTAGTGGCCGAAATTCGACCATAATTCATTTTTTTTTATTATTTGAATATTGTTTATCATAAACCTAGTACTTTACCAGTGATACGTGTCCAAACAAACAGATAGACATTTCTAAAAATGATTGCAATGTATTTCATTAGATACTAGCTGCGATCGTGCCTAAATCCGCGTGGAGTTAAGTATAAAAAAAAATAGTTTACAACAACTTTTGATAAAGTGGACCGATTTTAATGACATAAAGATTAAATTTTACTCGAGGCTTAGCTTTACGATTTTCTTGTTGAGGGTTTATTGTTAACGCAATTTTAGTGGTGATAAGTATCCAAACAAACAGACACACAGACCGACAGACAGACATTACTAAAAATGAGTGAAATGTATTATATTACTTATTCTATAGACACCTTTTTTTTCATGGGGAAATCCCTAACCTTAGTACATCCCATCAGGAAGCAGAAGATGGATATGCTCATTTCGTACGGACTAAAATCCCATGGTATCTTCTTACAACTTTATGACGAGGGAGTAGGGACTGCCTGACCGGCACTACGTCTGCTCCTGTCCCCTCCTAAATGGTCCGAACTGCGTTCTGTGGGGTCAAGATGATAAACCCCTCAAGGTGGGTGGGTTACACCTTCCTGACGATGTTTGGGAGTCGCAACGGCACAATGCGCCTTCATCCCATAGGCCTGTGCAGTTTAACTGCCCGAGCGATGGGCATGCCCGTGTTTATCGCCCTAGGCAACAATCCTAGACACCTGAAACAATTTTTACCACAAAAATTTAAAAAGTACAGATACGTTAGATATACAGTCTTATTATATGTATAGATGTAACAAGTTGGTTATGATAATTTAATTAAAGCAAGGGCAAACAGTTTTCCGGTACCTAATGTCAAATAGCGTTTATAGAGAATTCCGATGCTTAATCATTCCAAAACATGGGGTCAGGTGGGAAATGCAGGAAATAATCATTCAGATTGCTACGGTGGGGAGTGCGCCCGCGCATGACGCGACGTCCTTGCTAACGTATACCGGCTGGGGGAGATCATGAATTATTTTATGCAATGACTTCTATAATACACTAGAAGCGTTGTCACATAGGTATGAAGTAGGGAAAATAATTTGTGTGAAATTGTCTTCTATAATATACAAACTGCAACGGTTTCGTCTACAATTTTATGAATGATAACAACCTATATATATCATCATCAGATTGTAAGAGACTCACTGCAGAGTTATAAGCCTTTTCGCGGAGAAAGGTCTGGGCATTATCACCACGCGTCAACGCACGACGTATTGGCGATTTTAAACTGAGAAATACACAGTTTTATATTTTTCGCACATACCTACGGTGATACTCCAAGAACATTTCTCAGGTTCACGTTACCTGACGATGTTTTCCTTATACAGCCGATACTGTTACTAATTTAAGGCAGTAGTTAGTTATAGTTTAAGTTAGTACGCGAATTCCGAAAAAATCCTTGGTACATATCGCGTTTCGAACCGGCGGACAACGGATTGATATTTCACAGGTTAAACCACTAGACGTGGACCACGATTATTCAATTTTCTCACTATAGATAGCTCTCAAGTGGCATAGATTTTTCAAACTTAGAACTTGAAAGTTGTTTGTTGTATTTTGGACAATTTAAATATGTTTTACCTGAAAAACTAACAGACATACATTCAGCCTCACATATTTTCTAGTTTATAATGTTAATAGGAGATTTACTATGAAACTTGAAAGGAAATACAGACACCATTACAAATTTATTCATATAGATCCGTATCATTACATTTTACGTCTTTTTTCAAACTGCGATAAGAGAAGTCAATTCGATATCGGTTCTACGGGACATATCGGATCCTATTTATGAGCGTTTAGTAAGCTACCAGATTATTAAAAAGTGACTGGACCACATGACAAACACTTATACAGCGCCTTAGACTCTAAAAAAGAACGATAAAATACGAACGACAGTAATCTTTAACTAAAGTACTTAAGATCAGAAGAAGTCATTTCGACATGCTTGTATTAAAAAGGTAAAATTCATTAGACAAAAGGGCATATTTACTAAAGTTCCGAGCATCCGAAGGGAAACGGTGAGAGGCGCGGGACACCTGCCAAGAGTCGTGCTATAGAACGTACAGTCAACTACGTAAATCAAAACGCTCTTTTTTAATTTAATTTGAATTAGAAAAAAAATGAACCATTCTAATAAAGTATCCGAATTAAATTTAAAGTATTTACATTAATTCATAGTTTGATATTCTATAGGTTTTAGCATTTGACAATAATCTCAATTGATGTTGAATTAAGAATGAAGATAGAAAGAAAATACATTTGTTTCCAACACATTTAAATATTACAGACGTTCAGATTAAAAACATGTATCCTTGATTGATATTATTTATGTATATATATATAACTAGCGGGCCGAGAGGACGTTGCCCTGCATGAATAATAAAAAAAATCTAAAGTTCAACCGCAGCGCCACCTACCGGGTCTAATTGTGAATCTAAACCAGTCTGATTCACTGGAACACGTAGACAATATTTTATCAAAATCGGTCCAACCGTTTTGGAGGAGTTGAATGACATACACACGTACAGAAGAAATTTATATATAAACATAAGAATGTGAAGCTAACATACCTATCTGTACTTTTTAGATTTTTGTAAAAAAAAAATGTTGTATGTGTCTATAAGAAATAAAATTCGTTACAATCGTTTATAGAAATGTCTGTCTGTTTGTTTGTTTGAATAAGCATAAAGAAAATAAAAGCGTATCCTCGATTATCATTTATTCTTGGTTTTATTAAAATCTGTTCACTCTATGAAAAGTTATTATCATTTTAATGACGACGCGACTTAAGTACGAGAGAAAGTGGATAAGTAAATGGACTTAATACATTCATATGACATTATTAGTCACTGCTTTGTTGTACATCAGGTTCTATGTGGAGGAAGTCGAGGGCACAGCTGGTATTTAAATAAATTCAGTATAACAAGATATTTTCTAAGCCGAGTATACCGGATCCGTGTCCCCAGTTTCCGGGCGGCCATCTTTTATCCCATTAAGTTTAATTACTACCCAAAACAAAAGCCTCTTGCGTTTATCTTATCCACTTGTGTTTTAATACATACATTTGCGCCTGGATTTATACGCTTCTTTCTTATATTACATATCTGAACATATAACAATTCAAATTCATGTTTGTCCACGACGAACTCTAAAACTACTCAACTGATCTCCGTGAATATTGGCATTTAAGTATAATTAACTGACCCGTGCCCACTTCGTTGTGCGGTAATAGGTATTATCAAGCTACAACTTTTTTCTAGAGCTCAATCATATATCTCTGATCATTAAGGTAGCGTTCGAAAGAAACGTTTTCGTTCGACAATTTTTTCTCCGACTCCCCACATATTACCGCCTACAACCTCACAAACTTTACCTCTTTATTATATTAGTATAGAAAATAATAATATAATTAATTAATAGCTTCATTTTTTTTTTTTTAAATCTAAAATGTACAAACACGTTAGATTTATATTCTTATTATAAATACTTATGTAGGTATAGAATAAGATAGATGACAGGTGTGCGAGATTTTGTACGTGAGTCGTCTGCGAAAGTATCAACGCAGTACCTATTTTTATAGAGATTTTACTAGAATATTCCATCCATCGTAGAATGAAAATTAAAATAAAAGGAAATGAAAAAAGTAATTTCCAAAAACAATTAATCGCGAAAGAGTCGTCATATCTCCCGTACGATTCATTCAACATTCAAAACTTTTGTCTAGGTTTATGAAAAAATATGTATTATAAATAACATTGACCACCAAGTATGACATTAAAAATTATCTGACTATGTATAGATATAAATACCTAAACCATAAGTTGACTGATTTTCTATGTAATTTTATGCACAAAAATAACTATAGTTTATCTTCAGTTAATTGGTTCAATATAACTTATCTTTAAAAATCTAGAAAACACATTAATTCACATTATAATTAATATAATGTTGTACACAGGTAGTTGGTTTATATAATTTTAAGTTAAGTTAACATAGCTAATGATAATAATCGATATAATATTTATAAATCATAAAGCAAGTTTGAAATAAAATAATTATTTCGTATTAAACGCGAGCGTAGACACGAACGCATCACAATTAAGTTATTACTTCTAAAAAGATCTAACATGTTTTTTACGAACCTCCTTCTTTTAGACTATAAGCGAAACAATCCGTGGCTATATAAAAATTAAAAAGTATAAAACCTTTTTTCGCTATACACAAGATGGCCGCCGCACAATGGCGTCGGGCGTGCATCCGGTCCTGTATGGAAATAAGCATCCTACGTCGCTGACCTCCGGTCATGTTAGCTACAATACGAATTTTTACGAGTGTAAATAGCGACAACAAAAAAATCATTATATTGTAAAATGGTATCCAATGTCAATTTTGCCCGACAAATTTGAATTTTGAAGATTCGTCTACTGTAATTATGAGCAAATTTTAGGACTTTTAATTCCCGCTTAACTCTTAACCTGTGGGTGTGTTCCGGCAGCTGTACTTAAGAGCTAGCCCTATGTAGACTTAGTGTGTTAAGGTTAGACAAGCACGTCATTGATAAAATTGTGTATCGCGAACCTATTTTTAACCGACTTCAAAAAAAGGAGGAGGTTATCAATTCGTCTGTATTTTATTTTTACTATCATATATTAAAAAAACTAAAAAAAAAACACGCTTTCATAAAAAATCCAACTAAAAAACAGAAAATAAAATTTAATAAATTTGGATTAAGTGACGCATGTTAATTAATATCAGCACCTCCAGATATCATTCTTTTATAATTTTTTTGTCACTTTTTACAAAAATATACATTTATTTGTAATTTACACTATTCTTAATCCAAATTTAATTATATTTTCTGTTTTTTAGTTGGATATTTTATGAAAGCGTGTTTATTTAGTTTTTTTTTAAAGGTATTATTTATGTTTCATTTTTTACTTAATTTTTTTTTCTTTTTTTTCGGATTATTGCATTGTCATCGACCTTTGACAGGTGTGTAAAGTTTGAATTAAATCTGATCGTTCAAAGTAGGACAAAATCGAGCTCCAAGGGGTCGGTTACAAACATACATACAGGTGAAGCTAATAAAAGCGTGATAAAAAGTATAAGATCTTCAATCAGTTCAAGTACCACGTTAAGTATGTTTTATCAAAAAGTTATATGTAAACTATAATGATGTCTGTAACTCATAACTGTGTCTGTAAATAATCTATCTGCCAAAAATGATAACAATAGATACTTGTATAGGTTTCTTTAGTTAAAAATATTATATACAGTATTCGTTATTGGTCATCTAGTGGCCGAAATTCGACCATAATTCATTTTTTTTTATTATTTGAATATTGTTTATCATAAACCTAGTACTTTACCAGTGATACGTGTCCAAACAAACAGATAGACATTTCTAAAAATGATTGCAATGTATTTCATTAGATACTAGCTGCGATCGTGCCTAAATCCGCGTGGAGTTAAGTATAAAAAAAAATAGTTTACAACAACTTTTGATAAAGTGGACCGATTTTAATGACATAAAGATTAAATTTTACTCGAGGCTTAGCTTTACGATTTTCTTGTTGAGGGTTTATTGTTAACGCAATTTTAGTGGTGATAAGTATCCAAACAAACAGACACACAGACCGACAGACAGACATTACTAAAAATGAGTGAAATGTATTATATTACTTATTCTATAGACACCTTTTTTTTCATGGGGAAATCCCTAACCTTAGTACATCCCATCAGGAAGCAGAAGATGGATATGCTCATTTCGTACGGACTAAAATCCCATGGTATCTTCTTACAACTTTATGACGAGGGAGTAGGGACTGCCTGACCGGCACTACGTCTGCTCCTGTCCCCTCCTAAATGGTCCGAACTGCGTTCTGTGGGGTCAAGATGATAAACCCCTCAAGGTGGGTGGGTTACACCTTCCTGACGATGTTTGGGAGTCGCAACGGCACAATGCGCCTTCATCCCATAGGCCTGTGCAGTTTAACTGCCCGAGCGATGGGCATGCCCGTGTTTATCGCCCTAGGCAACAATCCTAGACACCTGAAACAATTTTTACCACAAAAATTTAAAAAGTACAGATACGTTAGATATACAGTCTTATTATATGTATAGATGTAACAAGTTGGTTATGATAATTTAATTAAAGCAAGGGCAAACAGTTTTCCGGTACCTAATGTCAAATAGCGTTTATAGAGAATTCCGATGCTTAATCATTCCAAAACATGGGGTCAGGTGGGAAATGCAGGAAATAATCATTCAGATTGCTACGGTGGGGAGTGCGCCCGCGCATGACGCGACGTCCTTGCTAACGTATACCGGCTGGGGGAGATCATGAATTATTTTATGCAATGACTTCTATAATACACTAGAAGCGTTGTCACATAGGTATGAAGTAGGGAAAATAATTTGTGTGAAATTGTCTTCTATAATATACAAACTGCAACGGTTTCGTCTACAATTTTATGAATGATAACAACCTATATATATCATCATCAGATTGTAAGAGACTCACTGCAGAGTTATAAGCCTTTTCGCGGAGAAAGGTCTGGGCATTATCACCACGCGTCAACGCACGACGTATTGGCGATTTTAAACTGAGAAATACACAGTTTTATATTTTTCGCACATACCTACGGTGATACTCCAAGAACATTTCTCAGGTTCACGTTACCTGACGATGTTTTCCTTATACAGCCGATACTGTTACTAATTTAAGGCAGTAGTTAGTTATAGTTTAAGTTAGTACGCGAATTCCGAAAAAATCCTTGGTACATATCGCGTTTCGAACCGGCGGACAACGGATTGATATTTCACAGGTTAAACCACTAGACGTGGACCACGATTATTCAATTTTCTCACTATAGATAGCTCTCAAGTGGCATAGATTTTTCAAACTTAGAACTTGAAAGTTGTTTGTTGTATTTTGGACAATTTAAATATGTTTTACCTGAAAAACTAACAGACATACATTCAGCCTCACATATTTTCTAGTTTATAATGTTAATAGGAGATTTACTATGAAACTTGAAAGGAAATACAGACACCATTACAAATTTATTCATATAGATCCGTATCATTACATTTTACGTCTTTTTTCAAACTGCGATAAGAGAAGTCAATTCGATATCGGTTCTACGGGACATATCGGATCCTATTTATGAGCGTTTAGTAAGCTACCAGATTATTAAAAAGTGACTGGACCACATGACAAACACTTATACAGCGCCTTAGACTCTAAAAAAGAACGATAAAATACGAACGACAGTAATCTTTAACTAAAGTACTTAAGATCAGAAGAAGTCATTTCGACATGCTTGTATTAAAAAGGTAAAATTCATTAGACAAAAGGGCATATTTACTAAAGTTCCGAGCATCCGAAGGGAAACGGTGAGAGGCGCGGGACAC
Organism: Antheraea pernyi; assembly: GCA_015888305.1. Classification (NCBI taxonomy): domain Eukaryota; kingdom Metazoa; phylum Arthropoda; class Insecta; order Lepidoptera; family Saturniidae; genus Antheraea; species Antheraea pernyi. Next base: position 88,107 of record MU159820.1, on the reverse strand, counting down.
CTGCCAAGAGTCGTGCTATAGAACGTACAGTCAACTACGTAAATCAAAACGCTCTTTTTTAATTTAATTTGAATTAGAAAAAAAATGAACCATTCTAATAAAGTATCCGAATTAAATTTAAAGTATTTACATTAATTCATAGTTTGATATTCTATAGGTTTTAGCATTTGACAATAATCTCAATTGATGTTGAATTAAGAATGAAGATAGAAAGAAAATACATTTGTTTCCAACACATTTAAATATTACAGACGTTCAGATTAAAAACATGTATCCTTGATTGATATTATTTATGTATATATATATAACTAGCGGGCCGAGAGGACGTTGCCCTGCATGAATAATAAAAAAAATCTAAAGTTCAACCGCAGCGCCACCTACCGGGTCTAATTGTGAATCTAAACCAGTCTGATTCACTGGAACACGTAGACAATATTTTATCAAAATCGGTCCAACCGTTTTGGAGGAGTTGAATGACATACACACGTACAGAAGAAATTTATATATAAACATAAGAATGTGAAGCTAACATACCTATCTGTACTTTTTAGATTTTTGTAAAAAAAAAATGTTGTATGTGTCTATAAGAAATAAAATTCGTTACAATCGTTTATAGAAATGTCTGTCTGTTTGTTTGTTTGAATAAGCATAAAGAAAATAAAAGCGTATCCTCGATTATCATTTATTCTTGGTTTTATTAAAATCTGTTCACTCTATGAAAAGTTATTATCATTTTAATGACGACGCGACTTAAGTACGAGAGAAAGTGGATAAGTAAATGGACTTAATACATTCATATGACATTATTAGTCACTGCTTTGTTGTACATCAGGTTCTATGTGGAGGAAGTCGAGGGCACAGCTGGTATTTAAATAAATTCAGTATAACAAGATATTTTCTAAGCCGAGTATACCGGATCCGTGTCCCCAGTTTCCGGGCGGCCATCTTTTATCCCATTAAGTTTAATTACTACCCAAAACAAAAGCCTCTTGCGTTTATCTTATCCACTTGTGTTTTAATACATACATTTGCGCCTGGATTTATACGCTTCTTTCTTATATTACATATCTGAACATATAACAATTCAAATTCATGTTTGTCCACGACGAACTCTAAAACTACTCAACTGATCTCCGTGAATATTGGCATTTAAGTATAATTAACTGACCCGTGCCCACTTCGTTGTGCGGTAATAGGTATTATCAAGCTACAACTTTTTTCTAGAGCTCAATCATATATCTCTGATCATTAAGGTAGCGTTCGAAAGAAACGTTTTCGTTCGACAATTTTTTCTCCGACTCCCCACATATTACCGCCTACAACCTCACAAACTTTACCTCTTTATTATATTAGTATAGAAAATAATAATATAATTAATTAATAGCTTCTGCCCGCGACTTCGTACGCGTGGAATATTTATTTTGGGCGAAGACGCAGCGGAAGCTCTCAAAAGGAAAAAATACCCGATGTCAAAACATTCTTCTTTGTTGCTCCGCTCCTATTGGTTTTAGCGTGATGATATATAGTCCATAACATTCACAAATAACGTGGCTTTCTATTGGTAAAAGAATGTTCAAAATCGGTTTAGTACTTCCTGAGATTACCCCCTACAACGTCCTCAATGGTGGTAGTTTTTTTTTTCCTCGAACTGACTATGCTATTGACCTGGCAGGGTCTTCACAGCTTCACCGGACCTCAATAGTGGTAGAGCCACGCTGAAACTTACTGGTTTCAGCATGAATGGGTCGGCTCGCCCGGGTAGTACCACCCTCTCACAGAAAACCGACGTGAAGTAACAGTGCTTGCATTGTTGCGTTTCGTTCGGTTAGTGAGAGCGCCGGAGACCCACCTCCTCTCCCCTTTCCTCTCTCCTCTCCCTCTCCCTCCCCTAAACCGTCCCCCCAAAGGGTGGCAACGCACTTACGACCCGTATGGTGTTGTTAGTGTCCATGGACAGTGGTGATCACTTAACTTTAGGTGACCCATGTGTTCGTTTGACACCTATGAAATAAAAAAAAACTCACAAACTTTACCTCTTTATAATATTAGTATAGATTAGGTCGAACTTGAGCGATAGAATAATTTATATCTCGATTAATGGGCTCAATATTTTTTGATTACAAATTAAACGATTGTCAATGTTGATTATTTTCATTAATTGTAAGTTTATTTTATGGTGCACGTGTTTTATTCAAGTCAACATGTAATAAATGAGCCACAGCAACGAGTGGCTGGGTTAGCTTGTTAGGTATGAAAACTCTGATTTCCAAATACGGTTATCAGATGCTTACCTATATACAATAGGGCCTCGATAACCAAAATCCGAAAGAATTACAATGAAAGCCATTGGAAGGAATCGAAGGAACATACAAGGAAAAATAAAAGCAAACATACATTGAACCAGTCAGATTTTCGGATTGAAAGATTATGTAGTAATGGTTCTGAAGGTCTTTCCAGAAGAATGCGTATGAATACCATATCAAACGAAAGGCCAAGAACAACAACATTGACTATCACTGTGTGAAAAATTGAAGTGTCAGCTTGTTATGTCAAATATGCTATTTACTAAATGTATATGAAAGGATACATAGCACTTGTAACAAAAAACAATTGTTTCTGTTTGTTCCAACTAATCTCCGAAACTAATGAACCGATTTTGACTGAGCTATCATTCGCAGATAACTGTTGTTATAAGGAGTAACTGAGGCCACTTTTGGTTTAGAAATAAAATAAGATTCCTCGCTAATATAACTATAGGAACAGTGTACAGTATAATACGCGCCCTTCGCTCACGATTACACCGAACAAAATCTTTGTACTAAATTCTAGGCAGACGAGGTCGTGTATAATAGCTAGTCCAGTAATAAAATAAATAAAGTATCATATACTTGAGATATAAGGTGAATTGATGTTGTAGTCCGGTGAAGCTGTAAAGACCTTGCCAGGTCAATAGCATAGTCAGTTCGAAAAAAAAAAAAAAAAAAGAATTGATGTTCATCGCAACTACCAATTATGGTGTCATATTCTGGTGTATATCTCGCATCCGAGAAGCTTCTAAGCCGTCATGGCATCTTCAATCGATGACAAATTGCCAGTCTCTCGTTGTGAAGTGAGAAGTCACTGTGCCTTAAAACTAAAATAAAAGATTCTAAATCACCTCAGTATTCATTATAAAATGTTTTTATGTAATACTTAATTTTGCGTTTTTAACCGACGAAAAAGGAGGAGGTTACTACGTTCGGTTGTGTTTTTTTTTATGTGTGTTAATCGATATCTCTGTCAATTATGAACCGATTTTAATTTTTTATATGTATTTCTTTTTTTATTTTTTTTATAAAATATTAGTGATATAATAAACAAGTTCTAACTGGATTACAAAATTATACTTTAACATTGTACCTACTTATGTATTTATAGCAATATATATATATAATATATTGCAGTATATAGTTTATTTTTTCAACTATATACATAAAAGCACAAAAAGTTTTTAATTAAATACATGACATCTTGTATGTACAAGCGTTCACAAAATGCAAAACATGACTTTTTTTTAAACTTACTACGCTATTAACCTGGCAAGGTACCTTTACAGCTTCACCGGACTATGATAATTAACATGACTCAAAAATCATAAAAGTATCGCGATTGTATTTCGATATAAAAACAAATCAAAACAAACACCCGGTTATCCGGTTATCGATCGATCGAACCGGGCGAACGGGGCGTGACCGATCGATGCCGTCGTCACGCCTCGTGCTCCCCCAACCAACCGGTCGACCGACCGAACCGAGCGACGTCGCGAACATTATCCTTCTTACACTGTCGAAATTTTTATCCGGTTTGCGGCGAAATTAAACTATTTAAATAAATTGCGCGATTACAAATTGAGTAAATAATTTGACTTATAGTTTTTATATATATTAACGACGTGTTCTATATTTTCCACTGAAAGAAATGTTTTTTAATTTATATAATTACTGACCGAACTGACGTGGTGAACACTATTCTTCTTACACTGTCAAAATTTTATCTGGTTTGCGGTAATTACAAATTTAATAAATAATTTCATTTATAGTTGTTACATATATTAAAAAAGTGTCTTGGAATTTACATTAAAAAAATGAAATACCTTTATTTATTTTAAAAGCCTATTATTCCCTTGAGGCAAGAAAGTTAATGTAATCTTTGAGTATGACCCCATTAAAGCAGTTACATGGCTGAAATAATGTTCATATCATTCATATAACACTAGCTACCCGCTCCTGCTTCACACGAGTGTACTAAAGAAAACAAGACCAACCCTTCTTACAGTACAACCCTGTATTTAAATAAAATAGCAACTAAGCAACTGAACGTCAATCTGTCAATTTTTGATTTTCTCTACTGTCTTCTATCTCACTGGCTCACACAAAAGAGGAAAATATAGACATTTATTATCTCATTTTTTTCTTGGTTAGATTCGCGATGTTGCGTAAGTAGGGTAACAAGCCCAAGCCGAGGTACCGTGCATACTTGAGATGGTTGCTAAATAAAATCGACTGAATGCCTTAAGCGCTCGCCTTAGTAGTCCGGTGAAGCTGTAAAGACCTGTAAGGCCAATAACGTAGTCAGTTAGAAAAGAAAACCGAAATTTAACACTAATGATGGTTGAATCTGAATGTTGTTTATATTCCGCTGTTGGAATACACCGACATACGCTTGTCGTTTGTGCTTTTTTTGTGTGTGTTAGTAGATTTATAAAAACGATTGGTGGCGCTGCGGTTGGTTTTTATTATTTTTTTAATTATCAAGGCAGTACAACTTCTGCTGGCACCGCTAGTAAATTTATAAATATGCTAGTTTACCTTTACCATAGTACTTGTAATACTTTTTATGTAACACTAAACGTTGCCTGCGACTTCGTCTGCGTATGTATCTTCACGAATTATGAATAAATAATTTTAAAAGGCTCTACAGATATAAAGACTGCCTAAGATGTTACCGGTTAATATGTTACCTTGTAAATAATTTCTATATTATAGTTTTTATCTTTCTTAAACGACAGCTTGGAAACTAATTTTGACGGCATTTATATCTTTATTTCTGCTCGAACACAATATTGGTATTTTAATAAATGTTTACCCGGTTTCAAATGTCAACACACAAACCGGATATTTTAGGTACGGTTTGCGAATCGATAGATTACGGGTCGTGCTCAGTTGCGCACGGCAAGCCCGGATACGCCCGGGTGACTAGTCGATACCCGGTTCATGGTCGAAGAACTGGATTACGTGTCGTTAATGATGCTTCATGATTCCTTTGTTTTAACCCATACAATTATGACAAGATCTTACCTGTATGTTTGATTTAATATAAGCTTGGTATAAAAGTTTTTTTTTATAGTAGCCTGGCAAAATGACTGCACTATGCCTGATGGTAAGCACAGTACAATCCAAAAACAATGGCGACCACAGAGTGACACAGTATCCATCGCCGGTCGCCGCTGTCATGCTGGCCTGCGAAAAGCTGGATATGCACAGGCTGATCCCGAAACGCGACCCGCAAAAGCGAATCACTATGACGGGCTTTTTTGCCATATACATGGTGGTTGCGACCCAGTCAGGCTGTAAAGCCCTACCACCCCGCAAGGTTGGAAGTTACCAGACAGTAAACTAATGTCTATAAATGGCAGCAACGAATGTAGATGAGAATCTATTGATCGAAGTTATTATAATTACAAAAAACCTGATTTGAGTAACCAGAGTTGTTAGTTACTACTTGATGAACTTTGATATCAAATTACACAATAACATAACCATTTCTACTATACTCCTTTTTTGTATTTAGAGAGGTAGAGTCTAGAGATAACAACTAGTTATTTCCCTTGTGCCACTGAAATACTTCCTCAAATTTCTTTTATAAAAACCACAATCATAGAAAAGAAAGAAAATATTCCTGGAGATGATCCTAGATCTATACGCAACGATAAAGATAATTTTGAACCTTTTCGTCCAATGAAGTTATTACTGGGTAACTATAGCTTTATACACTAAACCATGTAATTCTATAATGAAAGAGAGATGCGAGGAATAAAATCACTCTTAAGAATATTCATCATAGTGCAGACGCAATGCTCTTAGTTATGGCCACATTATTTATAGGACGAACGACCAATTACAAATACATGTCCAGTGAATGAAGCTATCGTAAGAAACTGACTCAGATATGCGAGCACTATTCCATGCACAGTTGGAATTGAGTCTTATGAAGTACTGGTTGTATAAAGCGGTGTTATTTTTTAAATTTCCTTTTCAAAAAAAGTTTTTATGCAGTTAGGTAACATTAAACAAATTTTATTGAGAGCATTACTATTTCTTAGAGAGTCAGTGGAGTTACTTAGTTTATATAGCCATTTACAGTTAGATTCTTCTTGATATGCTCGTCGAGTGGTCAACACGCCCTCGGCTCCCGCTAGCTCGCACCGTGCGACATGGCTCGTCCGCGCTACTACTTCGTTAATGCTTAATGCATTCTAAACTTTCTATTTATATTAGCTACTCCACTCCCAGAGGTACACTCCTAAAGTAGACGTACTGCCCTAATATAAAACCCCTTTAAATCTGTTTAGAACTTTCAAAGTTCTGGACTGTCAAGCGAACGATCTTGTCACCAATGTGAAATATGCTTATGTGGTATTTTAGTGAAAAGGCATTACACTCTGTTCAGGAGAATAAACTTTAAAATACTGAGACAGCTCCATGAACAGACGATTTGTTGTCACAGGTCACGGAGGAGTTAACCAGCTCGGCGGTGTATTTGTAAACGGGCGACCACTCCCGGATGTGGTGCGGCAGAGGATAGTCGAGCTTGCCCATAGTGGAGTGAGACCTTGCGACATCAGCAGACAGTTGCGCGTGTCCCACGGCTGCGTCTCCAAGATACTGTCAAGGTAAGAACTTCTTTATTTTGGAAATCAATTCTCGTAATTAGGGGCCGTTCAAGTATTTCAAGTTCAAGTTTCGTATAATATTAAATCCTCAGTGTTCTTATGGTGACTCTTTTGTTAGAAATTTCGAACTTACTACGCTATTGACCAAGCAAGATCTTAACAGCTTCACCGGACTACTAAGGCGAGTGCTTAAGGCACTCAGACAATTTTTTTTTACAACTAGCTCAAGGGTGCGCGGCACACCTCGGCTATGGCCGTTGCCTGATACATGCAATACGCGACCTATGTGAGCTAACCTAAGCTAAGCTAACTATTCATACATATATGAGTTGTTGAAACATATATGTGTACCAAGCATACATACCTCAACAACCCTTATATACCCTTATATTTCGTATCGGATAATATTCTAAAGTATTTCAGTTTGATAAGGGAAACAAAGATAAAACCCTTCCACTTCCATGTGTAAGCGTGTATGCGTGCACGTGTGTGGAGGTGATATGTGTAATGTTGTCGGCGTGATGTAAGATTTTGAATCTATTACATATATTACGCATAATCTATACCTATATATGGTATGTATACGCAGAGATAATGAAGGTAAGTAGATCTTCCTCCTCAATCTCTGAACCGATTTTCCGATTGTTAGTATTAAGAATTTCTTATCTTGAAAATTATATCTAGATAGCAACTCCAAGGTCCACACTTACAACAATTTTTTTGGCTTCTCTATAAACTGTACTAAAGTGAACACATTTATTTTTCATTAGCCGATTTTAATGAAACTAAGCTTATATGTGGCTGTAAGCTACGTTTAAGTTAGTGTAGAACATTAATTCATGTAATAGTTATAAAAAAAATTAAACAGACAAACAGATTATAAAATATTTAAAAAATAGTCTTCTTATATTCTGTTATTTTCTTTAGATCATCTGCAATCGAGTTGATTTGCAAATATTTTCATTATACACTATTGATTATACGTTGTCGTCTATTATCGTAACGTGTGAACAAGTAAGCTTTATGCAAACATCAATAGGTGTGAAACAAAAAGAGAAGCATTACTTACACTCAAAGTCACGATACAAACAACGAATATTCATAAAATAATCGCGTTATAATTACAAATTGTAAAACAGCAAATTCCCCAACAGCAGAATAACTAAAAACAGCTCATAGTAATAACTGTTCATAAAATAACACGAGAGCGTAATTTATTGTTCGTATGGATATTTATACGTGTAAGTAGAGTTGATGACTCTGTGATTTATGCCACATCTAGAGCTGGAATAGCGTAAAGATCATTATAACAAACAAATACCGGTAGAGGACAATAGCCCGCGTGTGGTTTCGTTACGCGGTGTGACTACGCCGGTCGGCGCGTGCGCAGATGAGCTCGCGTCCGCCAGACAAATACACTTATGTCATTTTCTTTTGTTCTGCCATTTTGTAAATAGGTAAGCTTCGTAGTTCCGCTTGCGAACGGTTCTTGATTACTCTTAGGGTTCCGTATTACTAGAGCTAGTGGTCGAAAATCGAGCGTAAACAGGGGTACAATCTTTTTTCTTCGCATGTTAATGTATATATTATAAAGTTGAAGAGTTTGTTTACTTGAAAGCGCTAAACTCAGGAACTAATTGTCCAATTTGAAACATTATTTTAGTGTTAGATAGCTAATTTATCGAGGACGGCTATTTAGCTGATATCATCACCATGCTAAAACCAATAGGAGCGGAGCACCAACGAAAAGCGTTTCAAAATCGGTATTTTTTTCTTTTGATAGCTTCCGCTGCGTGCGCTTCGTAAACAGTAACTATACCACGTGGACGAAGTCGCGAGCACTAGCTAGTATTATAGATTGTTGACGTAACAAGCGTGGAATAGAGACCTATAAGGCTTCGAGGCAAATTGTTTCCAATTAAAAAAAAATTAATAATGCTAAACCTCGCCAGTAATTACAAAACAAAAAATTATAAACAAAATCGGCTGCGAAATAGATAAGAAAAGGTACTGAACTGATTTGTTTTCATCTATTTATATATACATTATTATCTATATACGTATGTGTGTTATATGTGTATGTTGGTGCAGCGATTTCGTATTTTCAACTCCGAGTTTAAAAGATGTTATCTTTCTACATGTAGTGGTTTTATACTTGATGTAGGTTTTTTAATATAATAAAACGGTATAGTGACGTCACTGTACCTGATGGCGATTACAAGACCAGTGTAAGACTTTAATGGTTTGAATATCAGAAACAACCACAAATTAGTCATCCCGTGTTTCAAAAGTTAATAAAACCAGTAACAGTTCTTTGGGTAATAGTGTTAGGTTATACAATAAAATTTCAAAGCACATTACTGAAGTCCTAGATAGTAAGTTCAAGCACCATGTCAAGCGAATTTTGGTGTCAAAAGCTAATTCATATAAGCTGAAAAAATATGTGAACGATGGTAATGTCAGGCAATAACACCCCTCTTTGTGCATCCATTAAAAACAATTGTAAAAATAAAAAATAAACCAGATCGATTTTGTTGCCCGTTATTCTCGATGACTTAGTTGTTTATCCGAATCGCTTTGAGGTTCATAATCGCCTTTGAAATCACTAATATAAATAAAGTATTTTATTTTTGATTTTTGGTTTATTACCAGTCATCGTTTTTATGCATGTCTACATACCTTTCATCCTTATCACTGACCATTAAAGTAGCGCAAAAAAAAAAACAAAGATAGTCGGTGTGTTTATAGCCATACAGGTACAGACACTTTACCACCCGCGTTTGTTACTGGATTTACAGCGGTTGGTTCCAGAAGACAGTATGCATATATATGATACTATGGTGCGTTTTACACGTGTATGGTAGTTACACCTACGTGGGTTACTTTATCATAGGCAATGGTAATAATTTAGCATCAGGTCATTTCGTCAAACTTTTTATTGTAAATTAAACATATTATTTTTCAAAAACGTTTTCACTTAGGAAGTAAGCGAGCGTAAGTCCAAAGCAAATATTTATAAATTACGCCCGCTTACGTCTTAACTAATTTTTTTTTACCAAATAAATGGTAAAGTTAACGAAAGAAAATTCGTTTGTCTATCTAATCCTGAAAAGGCATACGTGAACTTGGTGACTTAATAGACGCAATTTAAATGACACACGTATATATTGTCGATGTAAATACAAAGGAAAATGAATAACTGAGGCCGGTCACTATTAGATACAATTGTCCATTTTAAATTGAAAACTGACCCGCGTAGGGATGGGTTCGCGGTCCCGGGAAATGAAGTCCCGTTGTATGACAGCAAAGATACATTTCCATACGATGTGGATTTTACTGCTGAGTTGGAAGGGTGATTTTTAACATGTAATAGCTAACGAGTCGTTCCAACTGCAGTCTAGTTACCAAACCGGTACCGACTTTGTATAGATCTTGATCTATATGTACATCGTCATGTATCACGCCAAGCCTACTGAACGTATGATGATTATTCGATACGTATGTTTTAACTATATGATTCCAGGTTTGGTAGTTATTATTAGTTTTTAGTATTCCATGGACACTTTGCTATTTTTTTTAATTTACTTAAGTATACATTTTTAACATCAATAAATATAAAAGACGCTCATAGTAAAGCGGATGGATGTTAGCTAGTACTATATACTATACCTTGTTAATTGCTAATTGCCGGGAAGATTAAGGTCTGCTGCATTTGCAGTTAGAAAGATTCGCCAGCTAACAGATATGGCCACTACTAGGTTTGTCTACTTCGCTTATTTCCACAGCTTAATGTCTTATGGTATTATGTTGTGGGGGACAGCAGCTGAGGTGGACACCATATCCCTATTACAAAAACGAGCAGTTTGAGCAATTTATAATATGAGTCCTCACGAATCATTAAAGACTAAGTTTCAGGAATTCGGTATCTTAACTCTGCCCTCCCAATATATTCTTGATAATTTAATGTATGTCCGCAAAAACTTAGATATGCTGGATCTAGTCAAAGACCAGCATAATTTAAATACTTGAAACAGCAACAAATTGGTAATTCCATGCTTTAGACTCACTAAGCCCAAAAACAGTTTTTTAGGTAAAATAGTGTTAGGTTTTATAACAAAGTCCCAAAACACATTACCGATTTGCCGTATAGTGAGTTCAAGAACCATTTCAAACGGGTTTTAATATCTAAAGGATATTATAGGCTGGATCAATATGTAAACGATTGTAACGTCTGGAAATGACGCCCCTCTCTGTGCATCCACTAATAACAAATGTAAATGTTTTATGTTATTGTAAAAATATATAACATAAAAAGATAAACCAGATCGTGTTTCTTGCCGGTTTTTCTCGATGACTGGGTTGTTTTCTGAACCGGTGGTATCTTTGACGTTCATAAGCGCCTTCTCAGGGCCTAAATTGAATAAAGTATGTTTTGATTTGATTTGATTATCAGATCGTGTCCAACTTACACCAGCTTTAACAGCCGTCTTAAAGATACGCTCAGATGTATTTCGTTTTGAGATCAATCGTACAATATTCAGAACTATATAAAATATCTGTACCTGGCTATATCGCTAACCTTATACATACGGAGATAAATTTGTCATAATGGTTCTCTTTTAGCGTAAAGAGACTTATAGGCCGGTATGGCAACGACGCCTAACGATGGTTTAATTTTTCGGTGGTCGCCATTACTTTCAAATTGTATTGAGCGTCCCATGTGGTACCTGTAATAGAAAAAAAGCTGGGAAATATCAAATTATGGGATTCTCAATTATGACTAATTACGACTTTCCTAGACAACAGTGAGGCACTTAGAAGCCGGTATGGTGATGTCTTTTATAATATTAATTTCCCAAAACGCCGGGATGTTTCCCAACTCTATTCCCATGAGAGCAGACGGACATCGGTCTAAATGGGATGCGTTCTCTTTTCATTTTCAATTCACGACCAGCCCCAGCGTGCTGTTCGTTTTGCATTTTGTTTTCAAACCCCACGAGTTTGTTTGTATTCTTTTATGTATTGATTGTTAATTACTTATTGGATGACACAAAGGAATGAGGAAATGAAGCTTATTTTCTTCATAACTCTATATTATCTTCTTTCATATAATTATTTTAAAACAAATTTAAGCCTTTCTCTTTGCTCAATATAATGATTTTACAATATAATGAAACGAAAATAACTTATATAGATATCTTTACGAACTAACCTAGCAGAATTTGCCTAAATTAATACAAAATGTAATGGTATTCTTAGATTGTTTTTTTCTAGTTTGATTTTTTCTACTGTTAATTAGATTGGTAATTCTACAAATGGAAAATGTAGAAAGCAATCCATATTTTTCTAATGGAACGATAACAATTAAAAAAATATGTTTAATATTTTTCTTTTCAGAATTAAATTGCAATAAATGCTTAATTGTAAAATTTTTCATGCCGTTTTAAGTTTTAAAAAAATGACTCAATCATAGTTTTTAGCCTTTGTCCATAATCTTACCGAATACTAAGAGCTAAATGGGAGATCAATATTCTAGTTAATTAACCAAAGCTTTAGTTGAAGGAAAATGTGATATTTATACTAGTCTATCTATATTAATATTGCAAAGCTGGAGGGTTTGTTTGGTTGAAGGCGTTAATCTCAGGAACTAGTTGCCCGATTTGAAAAATTATTTCAGTGTTAGATAGTTTATTTATCGAGGAAGGCTATAGGCTATATATAATCACGCTAAGATCAATAGGAGCGGAACACCAATGAAGAATGTTTCAAAATCGAGTTTTCTTTTTCGTTTTGAGAGATTCCGCAGCGTGTAAGTCTTGACCGAAAGTAACAATTCCACGCGGGCAAAGTCTCATGCAGAAGCTAGTATGTCGATATAACAGTATTATGTTAGAGAATTTAAATCTATAGCAGCTAGCTATTTAAATTTTTATATATCCTTATCAAGAAGTAAGCAGGTGTACAAATCTTACCTCCATCTGCTTCTTAGTGATTTATATAGCAAATGATACTAACAGATCGTACCTGCCTAACCCAGTTTGAGTCAGTATGATACTGTACACATATGAAAGTGGTGCAGTGTATTAATTAAACATGTTACATATATCTGCGAGTTGTGGTGTAGTGGACCGTGCTCAGAAAGCGTGTCGGCGCGCACTTCCGCCGCCTGTCTGTGCCTCTGCTACAACGTTGTTTTGTGTTTTATACGTAGAGGCTTATTAATGGATAGTATAATACAATATTTGCAATTACGAAATAGTAATTAAAATACATTTATATATATATATTTTAAAGTACAAGAAATTACTTGTTTGAACTCAGATTTGAATAATTCTAAGTTGATTTTATAATCTCTGCGTTTAATAATTACTTGAGATATAAGGTGAATTGATGTTGTAGTCCGGTGAAGCTGTAAAGACCTTGCCAGGTCAATAGCATAGTCAGTTCGAAAAAAAAAAAAAAAAAGAATTGATGTTCATCGCAACTACCAATTATGGTGTCATATTCTGGTGTATATCTCGCATCCGAGAAGCTTCTAAGCCGTCATGGCATCTTCAATCGATGACAAATTGCCAGTCTCTCGTTGTGAAGTGAGAAGTCACTGTGCCTTAAAACTAAAATAAAAGATTCTAAATCACCTCAGTATTCATTATAAAATGTTTTTATGTAATACTTAATTTTGCGTTTTTAACCGACGAAAAAGGAGGAGGTTACTACGTTCGGTTGTGTTTTTTTTTATGTGTGTTAATCGATATCTCTGTCAATTATGAACCGATTTTAATTTTTTATATGTATTTCTTTTTTTATTTTTTTTATAAAATATTAGTGATATAATAAACAAGTTCTAACTGGATTACAAAATTATACTTTAACATTGTACCTACTTATGTATTTATAGCAATATATATATATAATATATTGCAGTATATAGTTTATTTTTTCAACTATATACATAAAAGCACAAAAAGTTTTTAATTAAATACATGACATCTTGTATGTACAAGCGTTCACAAAATGCAAAACATGACTTTTTTTTAAACTTACTACGCTATTAACCTGGCAAGGTACCTTTACAGCTTCACCGGACTATGATAATTAACATGACTCAAAAATCATAAAAGTATCGCGATTGTATTTCGATATAAAAACAAATCAAAACAAACACCCGGTTATCCGGTTATCGATCGATCGAACCGGGCGAACGGGGCGTGACCGATCGATGCCGTCGTCACGCCTCGTGCTCCCCCAACCAACCGGTCGACCGACCGAACCGAGCGACGTCGCGAACATTATCCTTCTTACACTGTCGAAATTTTTATCCGGTTTGCGGCGAAATTAAACTATTTAAATAAATTGCGCGATTACAAATTGAGTAAATAATTTGACTTATAGTTTTTATATATATTAACGACGTGTTCTATATTTTCCACTGAAAGAAATGTTTTTTAATTTATATAATTACTGACCGAACTGACGTGGTGAACACTATTCTTCTTACACTGTCAAAATTTTATCTGGTTTGCGGTAATTACAAATTTAATAAATAATTTCATTTATAGTTGTTACATATATTAAAAAAGTGTCTTGGAATTTACATTAAAAAAATGAAATACCTTTATTTATTTTAAAAGCCTATTATTCCCTTGAGGCAAGAAAGTTAATGTAATCTTTGAGTATGACCCCATTAAAGCAGTTACATGGCTGAAATAATGTTCATATCATTCATATAACACTAGCTACCCGCTCCTGCTTCACACGAGTGTACTAAAGAAAACAAGACCAACCCTTCTTACAGTACAACCCTGTATTTAAATAAAATAGCAACTAAGCAACTGAACGTCAATCTGTCAATTTTTGATTTTCTCTACTGTCTTCTATCTCACTGGCTCACACAAAAGAGGAAAATATAGACATTTATTATCTCATTTTTTTCTTGGTTAGATTCGCGATGTTGCGTAAGTAGGGTAACAAGCCCAAGCCGAGGTACCGTGCATACTTGAGATGGTTGCTAAATAAAATCGACTGAATGCCTTAAGCGCTCGCCTTAGTAGTCCGGTGAAGCTGTAAAGACCTGTAAGGCCAATAACGTAGTCAGTTAGAAAAGAAAACCGAAATTTAACACTAATGATGGTTGAATCTGAATGTTGTTTATATTCCGCTGTTGGAATACACCGACATACGCTTGTCGTTTGTGCTTTTTTTGTGTGTGTTAGTAGATTTATAAAAACGATTGGTGGCGCTGCGGTTGGTTTTTATTATTTTTTTAATTATCAAGGCAGTACAACTTCTGCTGGCACCGCTAGTAAATTTATAAATATGCTAGTTTACCTTTACCATAGTACTTGTAATACTTTTTATGTAACACTAAACGTTGCCTGCGACTTCGTCTGCGTATGTATCTTCACGAATTATGAATAAATAATTTTAAAAGGCTCTACAGATATAAAGACTGCCTAAGATGTTACCGGTTAATATGTTACCTTGTAAATAATTTCTATATTATAGTTTTTATCTTTCTTAAACGACAGCTTGGAAACTAATTTTGACGGCATTTATATCTTTATTTCTGCTCGAACACAATATTGGTATTTTAATAAATGTTTACCCGGTTTCAAATGTCAACACACAAACCGGATATTTTAGGTACGGTTTGCGAATCGATAGATTACGGGTCGTGCTCAGTTGCGCACGGCAAGCCCGGATACGCCCGGGTGACTAGTCGATACCCGGTTCATGGTCGAAGAACTGGATTACGTGTCGTTAATGATGCTTCATGATTCCTTTGTTTTAACCCATACAATTATGACAAGATCTTACCTGTATGTTTGATTTAATATAAGCTTGGTATAAAAGTTTTTTTTTATAGTAGCCTGGCAAAATGACTGCACTATGCCTGATGGTAAGCACAGTACAATCCAAAAACAATGGCGACCACAGAGTGACACAGTATCCATCGCCGGTCGCCGCTGTCATGCTGGCCTGCGAAAAGCTGGATATGCACAGGCTGATCCCGAAACGCGACCCGCAAAAGCGAATCACTATGACGGGCTTTTTTGCCATATACATGGTGGTTGCGACCCAGTCAGGCTGTAAAGCCCTACCACCCCGCAAGGTTGGAAGTTACCAGACAGTAAACTAATGTCTATAAATGGCAGCAACGAATGTAGATGAGAATCTATTGATCGAAGTTATTATAATTACAAAAAACCTGATTTGAGTAACCAGAGTTGTTAGTTACTACTTGATGAACTTTGATATCAAATTACACAATAACATAACCATTTCTACTATACTCCTTTTTTGTATTTAGAGAGGTAGAGTCTAGAGATAACAACTAGTTATTTCCCTTGTGCCACTGAAATACTTCCTCAAATTTCTTTTATAAAAACCACAATCATAGAAAAGAAAGAAAATATTCCTGGAGATGATCCTAGATCTATACGCAACGATAAAGATAATTTTGAACCTTTTCGTCCAATGAAGTTATTACTGGGTAACTATAGCTTTATACACTAAACCATGTAATTCTATAATGAAAGAGAGATGCGAGGAATAAAATCACTCTTAAGAATATTCATCATAGTGCAGACGCAATGCTCTTAGTTATGGCCACATTATTTATAGGACGAACGACCAATTACAAATACATGTCCAGTGAATGAAGCTATCGTAAGAAACTGACTCAGATATGCGAGCACTATTCCATGCACAGTTGGAATTGAGTCTTATGAAGTACTGGTTGTATAAAGCGGTGTTATTTTTTAAATTTCCTTTTCAAAAAAAGTTTTTATGCAGTTAGGTAACATTAAACAAATTTTATTGAGAGCATTACTATTTCTTAGAGAGTCAGTGGAGTTACTTAGTTTATATAGCCATTTACAGTTAGATTCTTCTTGATATGCTCGTCGAGTGGTCAACACGCCCTCGGCTCCCGCTAGCTCGCACCGTGCGACATGGCTCGTCCGCGCTACTACTTCGTTAATGCTTAATGCATTCTAAACTTTCTATTTATATTAGCTACTCCACTCCCAGAGGTACACTCCTAAAGTAGACGTACTGCCCTAATATAAAACCCCTTTAAATCTGTTTAGAACTTTCAAAGTTCTGGACTGTCAAGCGAACGATCTTGTCACCAATGTGAAATATGCTTATGTGGTATTTTAGTGAAAAGGCATTACACTCTGTTCAGGAGAATAAACTTTAAAATACTGAGACAGCTCCATGAACAGACGATTTGTTGTCACAGGTCACGGAGGAGTTAACCAGCTCGGCGGTGTATTTGTAAACGGGCGACCACTCCCGGATGTGGTGCGGCAGAGGATAGTCGAGCTTGCCCATAGTGGAGTGAGACCTTGCGACATCAGCAGACAGTTGCGCGTGTCCCACGGCTGCGTCTCCAAGATACTGTCAAGGTAAGAACTTCTTTATTTTGGAAATCAATTCTCGTAATTAGGGGCCGTTCAAGTATTTCAAGTTCAAGTTTCGTATAATATTAAATCCTCAGTGTTCTTATGGTGACTCTTTTGTTAGAAATTTCGAACTTACTACGCTATTGACCAAGCAAGATCTTAACAGCTTCACCGGACTACTAAGGCGAGTGCTTAAGGCACTCAGACAATTTTTTTTTACAACTAGCTCAAGGGTGCGCGGCACACCTCGGCTATGGCCGTTGCCTGATACATGCAATACGCGACCTATGTGAGCTAACCTAAGCTAAGCTAACTATTCATACATATATGAGTTGTTGAAACATATATGTGTACCAAGCATACATACCTCAACAACCCTTATATACCCTTATATTTCGTATCGGATAATATTCTAAAGTATTTCAGTTTGATAAGGGAAACAAAGATAAAACCCTTCCACTTCCATGTGTAAGCGTGTATGCGTGCACGTGTGTGGAGGTGATATGTGTAATGTTGTCGGCGTGATGTAAGATTTTGAATCTATTACATATATTACGCATAATCTATACCTATATATGGTATGTATACGCAGAGATAATGAAGGTAAGTAGATCTTCCTCCTCAATCTCTGAACCGATTTTCCGATTGTTAGTATTAAGAATTTCTTATCTTGAAAATTATATCTAGATAGCAACTCCAAGGTCCACACTTACAACAATTTTTTTGGCTTCTCTATAAACTGTACTAAAGTGAACACATTTATTTTTCATTAGCCGATTTTAATGAAACTAAGCTTATATGTGGCTGTAAGCTACGTTTAAGTTAGTGTAGAACATTAATTCATGTAATAGTTATAAAAAAAATTAAACAGACAAACAGATTATAAAATATTTAAAAAATAGTCTTCTTATATTCTGTTATTTTCTTTAGATCATCTGCAATCGAGTTGATTTGCAAATATTTTCATTATACACTATTGATTATACGTTGTCGTCTATTATCGTAACGTGTGAACAAGTAAGCTTTATGCAAACATCAATAGGTGTGAAACAAAAAGAGAAGCATTACTTACACTCAAAGTCACGATACAAACAACGAATATTCATAAAATAATCGCGTTATAATTACAAATTGTAAAACAGCAAATTCCCCAACAGCAGAATAACTAAAAACAGCTCATAGTAATAACTGTTCATAAAATAACACGAGAGCGTAATTTATTGTTCGTATGGATATTTATACGTGTAAGTAGAGTTGATGACTCTGTGATTTATGCCACATCTAGAGCTGGAATAGCGTAAAGATCATTATAACAAACAAATACCGGTAGAGGACAATAGCCCGCGTGTGGTTTCGTTACGCGGTGTGACTACGCCGGTCGGCGCGTGCGCAGATGAGCTCGCGTCCGCCAGACAAATACACTTATGTCATTTTCTTTTGTTCTGCCATTTTGTAAATAGGTAAGCTTCGTAGTTCCGCTTGCGAACGGTTCTTGATTACTCTTAGGGTTCCGTATTACTAGAGCTAGTGGTCGAAAATCGAGCGTAAACAGGGGTACAATCTTTTTTCTTCGCATGTTAATGTATATATTATAAAGTTGAAGAGTTTGTTTACTTGAAAGCGCTAAACTCAGGAACTAATTGTCCAATTTGAAACATTATTTTAGTGTTAGATAGCTAATTTATCGAGGACGGCTATTTAGCTGATATCATCACCATGCTAAAACCAATAGGAGCGGAGCACCAACGAAAAGCGTTTCAAAATCGGTATTTTTTTCTTTTGATAGCTTCCGCTGCGTGCGCTTCGTAAACAGTAACTATACCACGTGGACGAAGTCGCGAGCACTAGCTAGTATTATAGATTGTTGACGTAACAAGCGTGGAATAGAGACCTATAAGGCTTCGAGGCAAATTGTTTCCAATTAAAAAAAAATTAATAATGCTAAACCTCGCCAGTAATTACAAAACAAAAAATTATAAACAAAATCGGCTGCGAAATAGATAAGAAAAGGTACTGAACTGATTTGTTTTCATCTATTTATATATACATTATTATCTATATACGTATGTGTGTTATATGTGTATGTTGGTGCAGCGATTTCGTATTTTCAACTCCGAGTTTAAAAGATGTTATCTTTCTACATGTAGTGGTTTTATACTTGATGTAGGTTTTTTAATATAATAAAACGGTATAGTGACGTCACTGTACCTGATGGCGATTACAAGACCAGTGTAAGACTTTAATGGTTTGAATATCAGAAACAACCACAAATTAGTCATCCCGTGTTTCAAAAGTTAATAAAACCAGTAACAGTTCTTTGGGTAATAGTGTTAGGTTATACAATAAAATTTCAAAGCACATTACTGAAGTCCTAGATAGTAAGTTCAAGCACCATGTCAAGCGAATTTTGGTGTCAAAAGCTAATTCATATAAGCTGAAAAAATATGTGAACGATGGTAATGTCAGGCAATAACACCCCTCTTTGTGCATCCATTAAAAACAATTGTAAAAATAAAAAATAAACCAGATCGATTTTGTTGCCCGTTATTCTCGATGACTTAGTTGTTTATCCGAATCGCTTTGAGGTTCATAATCGCCTTTGAAATCACTAATATAAATAAAGTATTTTATTTTTGATTTTTGGTTTATTACCAGTCATCGTTTTTATGCATGTCTACATACCTTTCATCCTTATCACTGACCATTAAAGTAGCGCAAAAAAAAAAACAAAGATAGTCGGTGTGTTTATAGCCATACAGGTACAGACACTTTACCACCCGCGTTTGTTACTGGATTTACAGCGGTTGGTTCCAGAAGACAGTATGCATATATATGATACTATGGTGCGTTTTACACGTGTATGGTAGTTACACCTACGTGGGTTACTTTATCATAGGCAATGGTAATAATTTAGCATCAGGTCATTTCGTCAAACTTTTTATTGTAAATTAAACATATTATTTTTCAAAAACGTTTTCACTTAGGAAGTAAGCGAGCGTAAGTCCAAAGCAAATATTTATAAATTACGCCCGCTTACGTCTTAACTAATTTTTTTTTACCAAATAAATGGTAAAGTTAACGAAAGAAAATTCGTTTGTCTATCTAATCCTGAAAAGGCATACGTGAACTTGGTGACTTAATAGACGCAATTTAAATGACACACGTATATATTGTCGATGTAAATACAAAGGAAAATGAATAACTGAGGCCGGTCACTATTAGATACAATTGTCCATTTTAAATTGAAAACTGACCCGCGTAGGGATGGGTTCGCGGTCCCGGGAAATGAAGTCCCGTTGTATGACAGCAAAGATACATTTCCATACGATGTGGATTTTACTGCTGAGTTGGAAGGGTGATTTTTAACATGTAATAGCTAACGAGTCGTTCCAACTGCAGTCTAGTTACCAAACCGGTACCGACTTTGTATAGATCTTGATCTATATGTACATCGTCATGTATCACGCCAAGCCTACTGAACGTATGATGATTATTCGATACGTATGTTTTAACTATATGATTCCAGGTTTGGTAGTTATTATTAGTTTTTAGTATTCCATGGACACTTTGCTATTTTTTTTAATTTACTTAAGTATACATTTTTAACATCAATAAATATAAAAGACGCTCATAGTAAAGCGGATGGATGTTAGCTAGTACTATATACTATACCTTGTTAATTGCTAATTGCCGGGAAGATTAAGGTCTGCTGCATTTGCAGTTAGAAAGATTCGCCAGCTAACAGATATGGCCACTACTAGGTTTGTCTACTTCGCTTATTTCCACAGCTTAATGTCTTATGGTATTATGTTGTGGGGGACAGCAGCTGAGGTGGACACCATATCCCTATTACAAAAACGAGCAGTTTGAGCAATTTATAATATGAGTCCTCACGAATCATTAAAGACTAAGTTTCAGGAATTCGGTATCTTAACTCTGCCCTCCCAATATATTCTTGATAATTTAATGTATGTCCGCAAAAACTTAGATATGCTGGATCTAGTCAAAGACCAGCATAATTTAAATACTTGAAACAGCAACAAATTGGTAATTCCATGCTTTAGACTCACTAAGCCCAAAAACAGTTTTTTAGGTAAAATAGTGTTAGGTTTTATAACAAAGTCCCAAAACACATTACCGATTTGCCGTATAGTGAGTTCAAGAACCATTTCAAACGGGTTTTAATATCTAAAGGATATTATAGGCTGGATCAATATGTAAACGATTGTAACGTCTGGAAATGACGCCCCTCTCTGTGCATCCACTAATAACAAATGTAAATGTTTTATGTTATTGTAAAAATATATAACATAAAAAGATAAACCAGATCGTGTTTCTTGCCGGTTTTTCTCGATGACTGGGTTGTTTTCTGAACCGGTGGTATCTTTGACGTTCATAAGCGCCTTCTCAGGGCCTAAATTGAATAAAGTATGTTTTGATTTGATTTGATTATCAGATCGTGTCCAACTTACACCAGCTTTAACAGCCGTCTTAAAGATACGCTCAGATGTATTTCGTTTTGAGATCAATCGTACAATATTCAGAACTATATAAAATATCTGTACCTGGCTATATCGCTAACCTTATACATACGGAGATAAATTTGTCATAATGGTTCTCTTTTAGCGTAAAGAGACTTATAGGCCGGTATGGCAACGACGCCTAACGATGGTTTAATTTTTCGGTGGTCGCCATTACTTTCAAATTGTATTGAGCGTCCCATGTGGTACCTGTAATAGAAAAAAAGCTGGGAAATATCAAATTATGGGATTCTCAATTATGACTAATTACGACTTTCCTAGACAACAGTGAGGCACTTAGAAGCCGGTATGGTGATGTCTTTTATAATATTAATTTCCCAAAACGCCGGGATGTTTCCCAACTCTATTCCCATGAGAGCAGACGGACATCGGTCTAAATGGGATGCGTTCTCTTTTCATTTTCAATTCACGACCAGCCCCAGCGTGCTGTTCGTTTTGCATTTTGTTTTCAAACCCCACGAGTTTGTTTGTATTCTTTTATGTATTGATTGTTAATTACTTATTGGATGACACAAAGGAATGAGGAAATGAAGCTTATTTTCTTCATAACTCTATATTATCTTCTTTCATATAATTATTTTAAAACAAATTTAAGCCTTTCTCTTTGCTCAATATAATGATTTTACAATATAATGAAACGAAAATAACTTATATAGATATCTTTACGAACTAACCTAGCAGAATTTGCCTAAATTAATACAAAATGTAATGGTATTCTTAGATTGTTTTTTTCTAGTTTGATTTTTTCTACTGTTAATTAGATTGGTAATTCTACAAATGGAAAATGTAGAAAGCAATCCATATTTTTCTAATGGAACGATAACAATTAAAAAAATATGTTTAATATTTTTCTTTTCAGAATTAAATTGCAATAAATGCTTAATTGTAAAATTTTTCATGCCGTTTTAAGTTTTAAAAAAATGACTCAATCATAGTTTTTAGCCTTTGTCCATAATCTTACCGAATACTAAGAGCTAAATGGGAGATCAATATTCTAGTTAATTAACCAAAGCTTTAGTTGAAGGAAAATGTGATATTTATACTAGTCTATCTATATTAATATTGCAAAGCTGGAGGGTTTGTTTGGTTGAAGGCGTTAATCTCAGGAACTAGTTGCCCGATTTGAAAAATTATTTCAGTGTTAGATAGTTTATTTATCGAGGAAGGCTATAGGCTATATATAATCACGCTAAGATCAATAGGAGCGGAACACCAATGAAGAATGTTTCAAAATCGAGTTTTCTTTTTCGTTTTGAGAGATTCCGCAGCGTGTAAGTCTTGACCGAAAGTAACAATTCCACGCGGGCAAAGTCTCATGCAGAAGCTAGTATGTCGATATAACAGTATTATGTTAGAGAATTTAAATCTATAGCAGCTAGCTATTTAAATTTTTATATATCCTTATCAAGAAGTAAGCAGGTGTACAAATCTTACCTCCATCTGCTTCTTAGTGATTTATATAGCAAATGATACTAACAGATCGTACCTGCCTAACCCAGTTTGAGTCAGTATGATACTGTACACATATGAAAGTGGTGCAGTGTATTAATTAAACATGTTACATATATCTGCGAGTTGTGGTGTAGTGGACCGTGCTCAGAAAGCGTGTCGGCGCGCACTTCCGCCGCCTGTCTGTGCCTCTGCTACAACGTTGTTTTGTGTTTTATACGTAGAGGCTTATTAATGGATAGTATAATACAATATTTGCAATTACGAAATAGTAATTAAAATACATTTATATATATATATTTTAAAGTACAAGAAATTACTTGTTTTAACTCAGATTTGAATAATTCTAAGTTGATTTTATAATCTCTGCGTTTAATAATTTTTTGATTGTGTTTTTATTTATAATACATTTTAATTTAATAGGGGTATCATGGTCAAGCTACAAGGTCTGTGACAGCAATAAGTCTGACAGTCACCGGTGTAGACCCAACGATTTCAACTCTGCGCTGTTTATTATTAATCGATCTTCTATCGGTTCATAACTTAAAATTGACGGAAGTCCATTGAGTTTAAATAAATGAATATCTTTTTATTGCGATTTCTAAAAATGTTAGCCAAAATCCTTATGGTTTTCAACCTTATTAATGTGGTCATCTAGAGCTTGTTTGGGTACGGGACAGCACTTCTAATGAATAATATATATATTGAAAAACAAGAAAACAAAGTGTAAAAACTTGCCGTTATTTAAATATTGCATGAAATCGTCCATTAGAGGAATTAGCGATACCAACATTGGTGTATTGATGTTACAGAATACTGCGACATATTGCCAATCAAGATATCAAGTGCTGGGGTCCATTAATAGGTTTACCGCGGCTTAGAGGGTTTAGTAGCTTAAAGCGTTATAAACCTATTATATGTACTCACGTTTTCAACCTGTGTAAATTATTTAGTGCACTTGCACTAAACAAAGCTAAAATTATTTAGCGTAATAATATCACATGTTGACATTTATTGTTACAATCTATATGTATAAAAAAGTTGTGTATAGTTCACACGCGGTAGAAGAGCTAGTTAGTATTCTCTTTAATTTTAAGAGAATATGATGAATACACTATGGAGGTAGTATACATTAGTTTTCTGCATTATTTTGTAATATTTTAATATATGAAGAATGTTAATAATACACAACACAGAGTAATTTTTAAAATTGCGTGATAGTCACTGCGATCCAACGGAAAATAATGTGTTATAGATTTCAACGTTTATATTTCTCTCTTTGTATATATTTCGAATATACTATTTCATTCTCTCGCATCTAACGTAGTTGTTAGTATACTTATGATACGTAATGATTTCTCTCTAACAAGTGGTACAGGTTACATTGGTTCAAAGGGATGCAGTTACAATAATGCTGATTCTCCCCGGGGGTTACAGAACACCCTTGTTGACCAACAAGTACAGTTGTGTACGAAATTCCAAACGACACTTGTGTATATTTTAAATAACTTATTCTAATTAAAAAAATGTCGTGATGCAACTTAACTGCGTGCTTGAACGAGACCGACAATCCAAGTATTTAATATATATATATATATATATATTGTAGCATGGCAAAATGACTGCACTGAGCCTGATGGTAAGCACAGTACAATCCACAAACAATGGCGACCACCGAGTAACACACTATCCATCACTGATCGCCGCTGTCATGCCGGTCTGCAAAAAACTGGATATGCACAGGCTGATCCCGAAACACGACCCACAGAAGCGAATCACTATGACGGGCTTTTGCACCATATACATGGTGGTTGCGACCTAGTCAGGCTGTAAAACCCTACCACCCCGCTATCGCCATTGCCTCGTTCTTTATTCAGCAGGGTGCACCACGTGCAAGTGAGGTTAGCTTGAGTGGCTCAAGTCTTAGAAGTTATTTGATACCCCTTACACCCCAAAAAAATGTCATTTTAATCCAACTATGCTGATGCACACATGAGTAGGGCGATGCAATGTACGTAACCGTACACTATATGTCATGGAGTAAGTATTTATTTTTACAATTTTTTATGTTTATGTCTAATGTAGGATTAGTTATGTCTATTGTAGAATTAGAAACTGCAAAATGTAAATTTCCTAAGTGTAATGACTATGTGTGTGAGAATAATGACAGTCCCAACGTAAGCGACCCAATCCAGTAGACAATCAAATTTACACACTAATTCGAGAACACTAAACGTTTTAAATGATACAGTTTAAATAAACACCAAACACGTAGCCCATCTGGGCATGCCATTACTCATATTAGCCAATAAGTCTAGTATCCTGATCAATCACTGTGTCCGCCCATACTACAATTATAAAGAGAAACCATTTGACTTTTTTGTTTATAATAGATAAACT
This sequence comes from Antheraea pernyi, assembly GCA_015888305.1. Lineage (NCBI taxonomy): Eukaryota > Metazoa > Arthropoda > Insecta > Lepidoptera > Saturniidae > Antheraea > Antheraea pernyi. The sequence goes on along the minus strand of MU159820.1, from coordinate 62,377 downwards.
GAAAAAATAAGAAAATAGATTTTCGTTTCATAATTATTATATTAATTAAGAACGCAAATAAAGGTTTAAAATTAATTCAATTTACACTTTTGTATATGACTGTACGCGTATAGATTATCACTTAGGGTGTGATCGCGATCGTAATTGACTTATCTCGTGTGTATTTGTGAATAAAAGACACCCTATACTTTATTGGAATTACTTTGAATATGTTTGGTGGAAATTGTACAAGATTCGTCTATGACGAAAATTCGTAGAGTTATTGGTGGTATCTTGGAATATCATATATTGGATTTTATAGTTCATTCATAATCGTGTATTATTTAGCCCTATATTTTGTAATATTGGTGGTGTTTTACGTAATATAGTTTGGTTATTGTGCACAAGTAATGTGGATGGGAAATAATACCACGAGGCATAGATTTCGACGTGCCACAAAAACGCCCTGGAAAATTCTAACAAGACGGCCACCATCTTGCTAATTCATTGAAATGATCGCAAGAAACTTATATATCGTTACCTACTCAACAATCGCAATAATAATTAACTGCAAGATTTGTTCCAAAAAAAATCGTCGGCTATATGTATTTCTGTGCAAAAAATGCAGTATCGGTCCTGCAGTATTCTACTTCTTATAGGATTTAAATTACAACACTAATTGATCCAAGAAGCAACTTAGTATACATTTACTGACCTTGAGCCTCTGATTCTATGCTTATATGCTACAATCTACAAGGTCAAGTGTTACAAGGTTTACTGAATATTAAACGTGACTGCTAAAATTTACATGTTTCTCTTGTTCTTATTGCACTTAAATTTGCATAATTTTGTCTCTTTTACTCTTATCAGTGTTTTCACTTCAAGAGAGGATAGGTTTATTTTTAAGTTAAATTAATAAAGTGTTATTACAGAAAAGTTAAATACGTATTGAATACTGGCTTTAAAAAGGTTTCAAAGTAAATGCACCGCGCTCGCTGAATGTTCGCCATCTTGCTCTTTTGTCTCGCTTTGGTTACGTTAGGTTAGACTTGCGAAAAAGGATGACGCGAAGTTGCCTCGGATGAGCGCGGTGCATTTAATTCGAAACCTTTTTAAAGCGAGTATTTAACTTTTTTGTAATAACACCGATAAAGTATTGGCTTAATTCCTGTTAGGTTGACGACGTTTTTTTTAAAACACAAATTTGCAAAAGTAAATCCTGTACAGAAAGATTTGTTAATAATGTTTTTCTACTGTTGAGCAAAGGTTTTCCGGTTAAAGATACGGTCTTGCCACAACGTATCAGCTATTTTAATCACGGCGTTATCTTTGTTTTGTATTTTCTCTGTAGGTAAATTTAAAAAAAAAGTCTGGTTTTATAAACCCACGAATCAAGTAACCCTTTTTTTATGATCATGACTGTTTAACTGACAATTTTTTGAACATTATTCGTTTTAACGTATTAAAATCGTATTTCAATCTTAACTTAATAACTGGAAAATGGGAATGATAATGGAAAATCAATATTAGACAAGATATCCAACCATAAAGTTTTATTTCAATCTGCGTATTAGATTATGAAATACATACCTAATAAATACAATCAATCAATTTTCAAGGTGGTAGACCCACGCTGTAGCTATTACTAGTTTCAGCATGAATGGGTCGGCTCGTCCGGGGTACTACGGTGTTCTCACAGAACACCGACGTGAAGTAACAGTGCTTGCATTGTTGCGTTTTGTTCGGTCAGTAAGAGCGTCCTTGTGTATATTTTAAATAACTTATTCTAATTAAAAAAATGTCGTGATGCAACTTAACTGCGTGCTTGAACGAGACCGACAATCCAAGTATTTAATATATATATATATATATATATTGTAGCATGGCAAAATGACTGCACTGAGCCTGATGGTAAGCACAGTACAATCCACAAACAATGGCGACCACCGAGTAACACACTATCCATCACTGATCGCCGCTGTCATGCCGGTCTGCAAAAAACTGGATATGCACAGGCTGATCCCGAAACACGACCCACAGAAGCGAATCACTATGACGGGCTTTTGCACCATATACATGGTGGTTGCGACCTAGTCAGGCTGTAAAACCCTACCACCCCGCTATCGCCATTGCCTCGTTCTTTATTCAGCAGGGTGCACCACGTGCAAGTGAGGTTAGCTTGAGTGGCTCAAGTCTTAGAAGTTATTTGATACCCCTTACACCCCAAAAAAATGTCATTTTAATCCAACTATGCTGATGCACACATGAGTAGGGCGATGCAATGTACGTAACCGTACACTATATGTCATGGAGTAAGTATTTATTTTTACAATTTTTTATGTTTATGTCTAATGTAGGATTAGTTATGTCTATTGTAGAATTAGAAACTGCAAAATGTAAATTTCCTAAGTGTAATGACTATGTGTGTGAGAATAATGACAGTCCCAACGTAAGCGACCCAATCCAGTAGACAATCAAATTTACACACTAATTCGAGAACACTAAACGTTTTAAATGATACAGTTTAAATAAACACCAAACACGTAGCCCATCTGGGCATGCCATTACTCATATTAGCCAATAAGTCTAGTATCCTGATCAATCACTGTGTCCGCTATTTTTACAATTTTTTATGTTTATGTCTAACGTAGGTTTAGTTACGTCTATTGTAGAATTAGAAACTGCAAATTGTAAATTTCCTAAGTCTAATCTGCCAATCAGTGATAAAAATATAATTACAGTCCTAACATAAGCGACCTAGTTCAGTAGACAATCACATGCACACACTAATTCCGGGGCACTAAACGTTTTAAATAATACAGTTTAAATAAACACTAAATACGTAGCCCATATGGACACGTCATTATTCATATTGGCCAATAAATATAGTATCCTGATCAATCACTTTGTCCATCCATACTACAATTATAAAGAGAAACCATTTGACTTTTTTGTTTATAATAGATAAACTGAAAAAATAAGAAAATAGATTTTCGTTTCATAATTATTATATTAATTAAGAACGCAAATAAAGGTTTAAAATTAATTCAATTTACACTTTTGTATATGACTGTACGCGTATAGATTATCACTTAGGGTGTGATCGCGATCGTAATTGACTTATCTCGTGTGTATTTGTGAATAAAAGACACCCTATACTTTATTGGAATTACTTTGAATATGTTTGGTGGAAATTGTACAAGATTCGTCTATGACGAAAATTCGTAGAGTTATTGGTGGTATCTTGGAATATCATATATTGGATTTTATAGTTCATTCATAATCGTGTATTATTTAGCCCTATATTTTGTAATATTGGTGGTGTTTTACGTAATATAGTTTGGTTATTGTGCACAAGTAATGTGGATGGGAAATAATACCACGAGGCATAGATTTCGACGTGCCACAAAAACGCCCTGGAAAATTCTAACAGGACGGCCACCATCTTGCTAATTCATTGAAATGATCGCAAGAAACTTATATATCGTTACCTACTCAACAATCGCAATAATAATTAACTGCAAGATTGGTTCCAAAAAAAATCGTCGGCTATATGTATTTCTGTGCAAAAAATGCAGTATCGGTCCTGCAGTATTCTACTTCTTATAGGATTTAAATTACAACACTAATTGATCCAAGAAGCAACTTAGTCTACATATACTGACCTTGAGTCTGTGATTCTATGCTTATATATTACAATCTACAAGGTCAAGTCTTACAAGGTTTACTGAATATTAAACGTGACTGCTAAAATTTTCATGTTTCTCTTGTTCTTATTGCACTTAAATTTGCATAATTTTGTCTCTTTTACTCTTATCAGTGTTTTCACTTC
>MU159820.1:0-57171 GCA_015888305.1 Antheraea pernyi | reverse complement strand
CCATTATTATAATTAAGATTTTGTGACTATACAAAAATAAACGCTTGTCTGTTCCGCGAGAAATTGTATTATGGAACTCTTTACGTAATACGTTTATAATTTAATTATTAGGAAGACCTTTATATAATTAATGTAATGTCGAATTGTAAATAATAAGCTGATCATTATTTCTCAAAATAAAAATAAAGAATGATTTAAAATATTACTAAATTTCATGCAGACAAAGTCGCGGGTAACAGCTAGTCTAAAATAGAATAACCTCAATTACTTTTTATAAGGTTCAAATTCAAGACTAAACAAAACAAATATAAATAGAAGAACAAGTACACACCTATCAACAGAGCTTAAAATAGAGCTGCTTGAATACATTGTACGTCACGCTTATTACTTAGTTTGACGTTGCAATAGACAATGCTTATATGACTTAATAAAAAATAAAAAGAAATGTCCAACAGTTGGCAAACCCATTCAGCAAAGTGTGCAGTACTGCGGCACTGATTTTCGATGGGAGTCCATATCAGCAGACAAACGGACGTTCAGTCGGTTATATTAAAGTTACAACACAAAATTAAAAGAACACATAACATGGTAAAGCTGATCACATTAAATAGGTACTGTAACAACAAATTCAAGACTAAACAAAACAAATATAAGTTTAGAAGAACAAATACACACGGTCTATCAACAGAGCTTACAATATAGCTGCGTGAATACATTGTACGTCACGCTTATTACTTAGTTTGACGTTGCAATAGACAATGCTTAGAGTTTAGAGCGAAGTTTAGTTTAGTTTAGTTTCTAGTTAAAGAAAGAATAGAAAAATATATTTCAATACATTCACGAGAGTGAAGAACAAGCACAACAAGTATGTAATAAGTTGGCTGGTCGTTGTTCGTCCGTTATAAATATTGAACAAAATAAATCATCGTACAATAGCTTTTAAAGGGTACCCAACCTAATCGAATTGTCATAATACTGTTCCATTATTTTATTTGGGAATTAAATTTACTTCGTAATGCCACGTCCCGCGAGAGGGCGTGAGTGCATCACAATCGCCGGTGTCCCGAAATCATTTCGAAAGGGGAAGGAGTTTATGGACAATTTGGGAATTAAAACAAGGGTGTTGTTCGCCCGACGAGGCAATATGGTGCTATGTGTCCCGACTCGTGATTCATTATATCAAAAATCCATTATCAGGCACTGGATTGCTGTTATCTGTAGAAGGTGAAGCGTGGTAAACGGAAAATAGAATGGCTAAAATAATTATAGTGTCCTATTGATATTCCCTATAGAAATTTGTGAAAATATATGTCATTTTTTTACAATATAGGTGGGAAACGAAAAGACGGGTCCCCTGATGGTAAGTGATTTCTGCCGTCCATAGACACTAGCAACACCAGGGTAGTCGTAAGTGCGTTGCCAGCCTGTGTTTGGGGGATGGGAATGGGGGATCGAAGGAGTAAGTTGGGGAGGGGAGGGAGGCTCGAAGTGGGGGGAGGGAAGTGGGCCTTTGGCGCACTCACTGACCGAACGAAACGCAACAAAGCAAGCACTGTTTCTTCACGTTGGTTTTCTGTGAAAGTGTGGTACTACCCCGGGCGAGCCGACCCATTCATGCCGAAACCAGTAACAGCTAGCATGGCTCTACCACCTTCGAAATTGATTGATATTGATTAAATGTATTAATTGATTGATTTAATGTCTTATGCTAGTCTGCTGTGGGGGACAGCAGCTGAGATGGATACTATATTTTTATTAAATAAATGGACAAGTTCGAGCAATCTCGAATATTTATACTTCTATACTAATATTATATAGTTGAAGAGTTTGTTTCCTTGAACGCGCTAATCTCAGCATTTTGGGGTGTAAGGGGTGTCGAATAACATCTAAGACTTAAGACACTCAAGCTAACCTCACTTGCACGTGGTGCACCCTGCTAAATAACGAACGAGGCAATGGCGACAGCGGGGTGGTAGGGTTTTACAGACTGACTGGGTCGCAACCACCATGTATATGGCGAAAAAGCCCATCATAGAGATTGGATTTTGTGGGTCGGGTTTCGGGATCAGCCTGTGCATACCCAAGCTTTCTACATGCCGGCATGACAGCAGCGACCGGCGATGGATAGTGTGTCACTAAGTGGTCGCCATTGTTTTTGGATAGTGTAGTCATTTTGCCGTGCTACAAGAAAAAAAATACTACTGGTCCGATTTGACAAAATAATCTTTCAATATTAGATTGCTTCTTTATCGAGGAAGGCATTGGCTATATCTAATCACGCTAAAACCAATAGAGGCGAAACATCAATGAAAGATCTATTCCACCCGGACGAAGTCGTGGGCAGAAGCTAGTGTACAGTATGGGACCTCGTGAATTATTAAAGACTGTTTCAGGAATTCGGTATCTTAACTCTACCCTACTAATACATTCTTTATAATCTAATGTATCTCCATAACAACTTTGAAACTATGTTCTAACTATTACAAACTGTAGCAATTTTTTTTGTGTAATGTGTTAGACTTTATAAAAAAGGTCCCAGAGCATATTACCGATTTGCCGGACTGTAATTTTAAGCACCATGTTAAGCGAGGTTTTGTGTCTCAAGTCTATTATATGTCATATGTACTGTGTATCTACTAAAACGTATGTTAAAAACATAAACCCGATCGAGTGTATAGCGGGTTTTTCTCAATTAGTGGGTTGTTTAACCGAACCGGTGGTAGTTTTGACGGTCATAAGCGATTCCTCAGTGCCTAAATTGAATAAAGTATTCTTGATTTTGATTTCACGTGAATATTACTGTACGGATTCGGATGAAACTTCACATGTGTTCCTGCCTTTATGAAGAACTAGTGTTTGAAAAGTAAATTTTCTTTAGATGAATTATTGTACGCCCTTTTTCAAACTCCTGGCAACGTGTACGCAACATTTCATGGTGATCGGATGAGTAATGGAGATGTCACAGCATGAGAGAAAAAAACAAAACAATTATATTTATATTTTATTATTTAGGTGTAGGATTATTAGATTGAGTAAAACGCCATCTAGCGGTACCCGCCATGAATTTTTATTTTGTTTTAGAGTAGATTTTTAAACTGATGTATATCCACAGGTATTACGAAACGGGTAGCTTCAAGGCTGGAGTCATTGGGGGCTCAAAGCCTAAAGTGGCCACCCCACCGGTGGTCGATGCGATAGCCGCATACAAGAGAGAGAACCCGACGATGTTCGCGTGGGAGATCCGAGACAGACTCTTGAGCGAAGGGATCTGCAGCCAGGATAATGTGCCTTCAGTGTCTAGCATAAACAGGTATGACTTTTTTTTCTTATTTTGTTATTTAATTAGCGAGCCGGAGGACGTTGTCCGGTCTTGATAATAAAAAAAATCGAGGCAGTCATAAGGACTGCCGATAGAAGTGAAAACTTAAAATATTTAAACAAATGTATTCTCTTTTGAATCTGCATATTAATTATACTGTAAATGACAATATTTAAAATTCACAACTTGTTTATAGAAATGATTAACATTAGTGTGGTTTTCATATCTATTGACACTCTGAGCAATAATTATATACATTTTTATAATGTCTATTAACCAATCAACAGTATGGTGAGCTGCAAAATATCAATATTACATCGACAGATAACCCTATACACGTCGCAAGCCGTGCAATCTTCATACGGCCGGTCATATTACGTAGTGTGCTATGACGCGAAATTATAAATTTATCTCCTAACAGAAATACCACTCAACGCAACAAAAAAGTTTTCACTTCGATAAAAAGTGGCGTGTCCTTATGACTACACGATAGAAGTAAAATAAATACATACACATTAAAGTTGACAACTTGTGTCCAACTTATATAAATCATTACATAGTATAAATGAAAGTCCCCTACCGCGTCTGTCTGTCTGTCTGTTCGCGATAAACTCAAAAACTACCGAACGGATTTTCATGCGGTTTTCAACAGTGGATAAAGTGATTTACGAGGAAGGTTTTAGTATATAATTTGTCAAGGTTTTTATATCAGGGCGGGATAACGTCCGCCGGGCCCCACTAGTGTTTATATATAAATAAACAATATTCATATTTAAATGCCCACAACAATTTACACTTGAATTACTACAGTCATAATATACAAATCATATATTTTATTATTATAATACGTAATAAAAAAATGTAACTATTAAAACGATGCACTCATTGTCAGACAGCAAACGCAGATGATGACGAATGTAGCCGAACATACACGATTCAGTTCGTCAGACCAATGCATCAAAAGAAGTTTCACATAAAACAATAGACACTACGATACTTTGTAATTTTGTAATCTCAGTGAACGTGAAATGGGTTTACATTTTAGCGTAAGAAACTAAATCTATACTAATATTCTAAAGCTGAAGAGTTTGTTTCATTGAACGCGCTAATCTCAGCAATCAACTGGTCCGATTTGAAAAATTCTTTCAGTGTTAAATAGCTCATTTCATTCAGGAAGGCTATATCATCACACTAAGACCAATAAGAGCGGAGCACCAATTTAAAATGTTTCGAAATCGGGGTTAACATTCGTATTATTTAAAAATATTTTCACCTTCTGCGTAAACGAAGTCACGAGTTAAAGTTAGCGTTAACAGAAAGTAACTATTCAACAAGGACGAAGTCGCGTGCAGAAGCCAGTATTTATATAGAGATGCAGCTAAAAGTTAGTCTTACGGTATTTGTACCTAGATATATTGTTATATATCTTAAGTCAATACCAATGAGAAATAAAATGTTCTACCCGAGATACGACAATAACTTTGAAAAGGGTAAGTTTGACAATACGACGCGTATTGCATTCGCGACTCAATGTTATGTCAAATAAGGCTTAAATTATACTGTTGTAGAAATGGCAAAGAAAATTTCGTATCGGGCCATGAAGTATACCATGAACATATTCGTAGTGCAGCGATTAAAGACATTGTAAGCGAATCATAAGAGGGGTTCAGCGAAAAAGTCGTCGTGTATTTAAGCTTTCGAATAGACTCCTGGGTAATTTGTGCACTCATTCATACTGATGACATCGGCTTATTTAAGTGTAACGTGGAGAGATGATATTCTTCCACTTGTCTTAAGATTATAAGGTTTTAAGATTATATCGTGCTTAGCATCTAGTTTTCTCATTCTGTCGATTTTTTACAAAATTATAATAGAAATTTTAATACTTAACAAAAGAAAGTATTCATTTTTGTATTTTTATGACTAGCTTTTGCCCGTAGCTTCACTTATGTTAGTATAGATTTAACCTATCCCTTGGGCACAGTATCGTTTTTTAGACGAAAGGTACCCAATGTCTTGTTCTGCTCCTCTGACGGCGTGTACGCATACGTTTATGAGAGTAACTTAGTCTTTGTTTCATTAAAATCGGTCCACTCTATCAAAAGTTATTGTAATTTTAATGACGACGCGGCGTTAGTACGAGAGAATAAAAAAAATCCTTGACAAATTATATACTAAAACCTTCCTCATGAATCACTCTATCTACTGGTGATGCATGCAAATCCGTTCAGTAGTTTATGAGTTCATCGCGAACAGACAGACAGACAGACGCGGTAGGGGACTTTGTTTTATAGCATGCAATGATGATGGCGCGGTTATGTAATTTTGGGTTCTGTTTTAACTAACATTTTCACACGTAACGATAGCTAATATCAAATGACAGGATATAAACTTATTCGAGACTTTATGTTTAGGTCAATTTAAACAATGTCTTTATAAATTATATTTTATATTTTATTCTGATGTATACACTACATTACAGTAAAGTTTCAACAAAATCCGCTCAGTACTTTTTGCGTGAAATAGTAACTAACATTTATCCATCCCAACAAACTTTCTCATTTACAATGTTATTAGGATTATTTATAGTAATTGTTATTTGTTTTAATAAATCTGTTCGCGATAAACTCAAAAACTACCGAACGGATTTTCATGCGGTTTTCAACAGTGGATAAAGTGATTTACGAGGAAGGTTTTAGTATATAATTTGTCAAGGTTTTTATATCAGGGCGGGATAACGTCCGCCGGGCCCCACTAGTGTTTATATATAAATAAACAATATTCATATTTAAATGCCCACAACAATTTACACTTGAATTACTACAGTCATAATATACAAATCATATATTTTATTATTATAATACGTAATAATAAAATGTAATTATTAAAACGATGCACTCATTGTCAGACAGCAAACGCAGATGATGACGAATGTAGCCGAACATACACGATTCAGTTCGTCAGACCTATGCATCAAAAGAAGTTTCACTTAAAACAATAGACACTACGATACTTTGTAATTTTGTAATCTCAGTGAACGTGAAATGGGTTTACATTTTAGCGTAAGAAACGAAATCTATACTAATAATTATAAAGCTGAAGAGTTTGTTTCATTGAACGCGCTAATCTCAGCAATCAACTGGTCTGATTTGAAAAATTCTTTCAGTGTTAAATAGCTCATTTCATTCAGGAAGGCTATATCATCACACTAAGACCAATAAGAGCGGAGCACCAATTTAAAATGTTTCGAAATCGGGGTTAACATTCGTATTATTTAAAAATATTTTCACCTTCTGCGTAAACGAAGTCACGAGTTAAAGTTAGCGTTAACAGAAAGTAACTATTCAACAAGGACGAAGTCGCGTGCAGAAGCCAGTATTTATATAGAGATGCAGCTAAAAGTTAGTCTTACGGTATTTGTACCTAGATATATTGTTATATATCTTAAGTCAATACCAATGAGAAATAAAATGTTCTACCCGAGATACGACAATAACTTTGAAAAGGGTAAGTTTGACAATACGACGCGTATTGCATTCGCGACTCAATGTTATGTCAAATAAGGCTTAAATTATACTGTTGTAGAAATGGCAAAGAAAATTTCGTATCGGGCCATGAACATATTCGTAGTGCAGCGATTAAAGACATTGTAAACGAATCATAAGAGGGGTTCAGCGAAAAAGTCGTCGTGTATTTAAGCTTTCGAATAGACTCCTGGGTAATTTGTGCACTCATTCATACTGATGACATCGGCTTATTTAAGTGTAACGTGGAGAGATGATATTCTTCCACTTGTCTTAAGATTATAAGGTTTTAAGATTATATCGTGCTTAGCATCTAGTTTTCTCATTCTGTCGATTTTTTACAAAATTATAATAGAAATTTTAATACTTAACAAAAGAAAGTATTCATTTTTGTATTTTTATGACTAGCTTTTGCCCGTAGCTTCACTTATGTTAGTATAGATTTAACCTATCCCTTGGGCACAGTATCGTTTTTTAGACGAAAGGTACCCAATGTCTTGTTCTGCTCCTCTGACGGCGTGTACGCATACGTTTATGATGATCGGTGGAGTGTTTGAGACGCGAAAGTGTAACAAATGAGGTAACAAGATTACACTCGCATTTGTGGTATTATTTAAGATAGATTTATTATTATTTATCATTATCTTCGTGTAACTCTTTAACAGTTATGCAGCACACGTAATGATTGATACATAACAAATGACATGATATTTTTATACTTATTTGAGACTTTATTATCAGCTTATTCAGCACACGTAACGATAGCTAATATCAAATGACAGGATATAAACTTATTCGAGACTTTATGTTTAGGTCAATTTAAACAATGTCTTTATAAATTATATTTTATATTTTATTCTGATGTATACACTACATTACAGTAAAGTTTCAACAAAATCCGCTCAGTACTTTTTGCGTGAAATAGTAACTAACATTTATCCATCCCAACAAACTTTCTCATTTACAATGTTATTAGGATTATTTATAGTAATTATTATTTGTTTTAATAAATAATTGACGTGTAAATAAATTGATGTTTATTGATTTACTTACACTTACTAATTTTCATGGTAAATACGTTAAACCGTATAGAAATGAATCTGCTGACCATTTTAATTAAAAAAAAAATGCTTCTATTTAATAATTTTATAGTAATAGACCAAACAGTGTTTGAGTCGAACAATGTAACTTATGTATACCTATATCGAGCGTAAACGAAGTCACGAGTTAAAGTTAGCGTTAACAGAAAGTAACTATTCAACAAGGACGAAGTCGCGTGCAGAAGCCAGTATTTATATAGAGATGCAGCTAAAAGTTAGTCTTACGGTATTTGTACCTAGATATATTGTTATATATCTTAAGTCAATACCAATGAGAAATAAAATGTTCTACCCGAGATACGACAATAACTTTGAAAAGGGTAAGTTTGACAATACGACGCGTATTGCATTCGCGACTCAATGTTATGTCAAATAAGGCTTAAATTATACTGTTGTAGAAATGGCAAAGAAAATTTCGTATCGGGCCATGAAGTATACCATGAACATATTCGTAGTGCAGCGATTAAAGACATTGTAAGCGAATCATAAGAGGGGTTCAGCGAAAAAGTCGTCGTGTATTTAAGCTTTCGAATAGACTCCTGGGTAATTTGTGCACTCATTCATACTGATGACATCGGCTTATTTAAGTGTAACGTGGAGAGATGATATTCTTCCACTTGTCTTAAGATTATAAGGTTTTAAGATTATATCGTGCTTAGCATCTAGTTTTCTCATTCTGTCGATTTTTTACAAAATTATAATAGAAATTTTAATACTTAACAAAAGAAAGTATTCATTTTTGTATTTTTATGACTAGCTTTTGCCCGTAGCTTCACTTATGTTAGTATAGATTTAACCTATCCCTTGGGCACAGTATCGTTTTTTAGACGAAAGGTACCCAATGTCTTGTTCTGCTCCTCTGACGGCGTGTACGCATACGTTTATGATGATCGGTGGAGTGTTTGAGACGCGAAAGTGTAACAAATGAGGTAACAAGATTACACTCGCATTTGCAGTATTATTTAAGATAGATTTATTATTATTTATCATTATCTTCTTATAACACTTTAACAGTTTATGCAGCACACGTAATGATTGATACATAACAAATGACATAATATTCTTATACTTATTTGAGACTTTATTATCAGCATATTCAGCACACGTAACGATAGCTAATATCAAATGACAGGTTATAAACTTATTCGAGACTTTATGTTTCGGTCAATTTAAACAATATCTGTATAAATTATACCTTATATTTTATTCTAATGTATACGCTATATTACAGTAAGGTTTGATCAAAATCTGCTCAGTACTTTTTGTGTGAAATAGTAACTAACATTTATCCATCCCAACAAACTTTCTCATTTACAATGTTATTAGGATTATTTATAGTAATTATTATTTGTTTTAAGAAATAATTGACGTAAATAAATTGATGTTTATTGATATACTTACACTTACTATTTTTTATGGCAAATACGTAAACCGTATAGAAACGAATCTGCTGACCATTTTAATTAAAAAAGAAAATGCTTCTATTTAATAATTTTATGGTGATAGACCAAACAGTGTTTGAGTCAAACAATGTAACTTTTATATACCTATATCGAATATATTAATACGTGAAGCTCAAACTTTGTATCCCTTTTTGAGAGAAATGCGCGAACGGATGAACGTGAAACTTGGCATAGTTAAAGTTTATATGGAGGAGAAGTGCAGAAACCTATTTATTTTATATAAAATGCATTAGAAGTACATTAAATTAATTAAAATATGCATTACTCACACTACTGCTTCAATTTTACACAACATATACACACATGTAAATAAAATAGACATTTTGACATCTGTCAATAAAGGACTTCAAAAAAGGTTGTGAAGGAGGTTGCTATGCTCAACTGTATGTATTATTTTACTCTTACGTTCCAATTACCCTTTTTCATTCTACATTCAACAATTAATCCTAATAAAATTCAAACTTTAAAAAATCAATGAACTATGGTCGAGTGTCGATAAATGTAAAATGTAAATATGACATTTAATATACATAGTTAATTTAAAATATGACATGAGTTTATGACCGTGATTTAATTTAGTATGAATAGTATAGCTTGATATATACTACAGCCCATGACGCATTGGCTAATTTAAAAACCAATATTTTTTATTTCTACTACCTTTTACCCGCTACTTTGCTTATGTTATTATAGATTCGACCTAATCCTCGGGAGCAGTGCTATTTTTTTGTGTTTTTTTCTGTGTTCCTGTGTTTTTCCTCGTATCCCTATAAACATGTATAAAAAAAATTATGTTTAGTTTTCGGTACACGGTTTTTCGATTAAACGTATAGACCGATAACGATATGAATAATATTTTTCTATCGCTTCTCCTGAATTATACTGGATTAACTCTATTTACAGTATAATACTTTTGAAGTCGTATTTAAGATATATATTATTACTAGCTGACGGGGACACGCGTTGCTGAGGCTCAGTTATTACATATTGAATTAAAGCTATGATAAACTATATATTTCGCTCCTGCACACTAGACTAGGCCCCCTCAGCAGCCGCTCAATGAAAATGTTTTCGCAATCGTGTATATTTAGTAATTTACGCTGACAATACTATCGATTAACGGCGATGGAGACCATCGTGAGGAAACCTGAACTTGAGAATTGTTATTGTAGTTTTGTGTAAATTTTGGTGTGTTAAAAAACGTACGTCGCGGACATTTTTCTTGATTATACGTAGTTACCTCCTAGATGAGAAGAGCTTGGTCCAACTGTGGGGCAGGTTAGTATTATTATTAGAGACATACTTTCGTTAACTCTCCAATTTTTTATCAGCACGAAAAAATAATTATCACCTCGTTTCGACAGTTTTTGGAGGGTTTAAAAATTAGGAGAATACATAAAGTGAAGAGTAATGTAATCAGACAAAAAATGAAATTAACACATGCTCTCATGCAAAAAAGGTTGTGAAGGAGGTTGCTATGCTCAACTGTATGTATTATTTTACTCTTACGTTCCAATTACCCTTTTTCATTCTACATTCAACAATTAATCCTAATAAAATTCAAACTTTAAAAAATCAATGAACTATGGTCGAGTGTCGACCATTGGGCGACCACTAGTCATATTTAATATACATAGTTAATTTAAAATAAGACGTCACTCGCTCATCTCGTGGCCCGTCAATGGGTTGCGTGACTGAACGAGAAGAAGATGGAGGAGGCCTTTGTGTAAACCCAAACAGTGGTCCATATTTCAACCAAAACAGACTAAGCATACTTATAAAATTTTATTTCTTAAGAAATTTCAAACTTAAAAAAAAAAATTGTAACTTTGAAATATGGAATAAATAGCTTTATTATTATTATTATTATGACAGTGTTTGGCGGGATCTTAGTCACATAGTGAATTTTATATGTTATTCATATCTTGTGCTATTTAACTCTATTTTGTAATATTGGTGGTGTTTTATGTAATATAGTTCGGTTATTGTGCATTGGATTAGACAAGTTAATTGGATGGGAAATAATACGGAGTATGAATTCTGAGGTGCCACAAAAACTTCCTGGAAAGTTCTAACAAGGGAGCCACCATCTTGTTGTTAGAACATTAAAATGATCACAAGGCACTTGTAATATTGTTACCTACTCGACAGTGGTAGTAATAATCTAGAATATTAGCCAAAAAAAACGTGGTATATGATAACATGATATATCGTATATGTATTATTCATTAATTTAGGATAGGAAATCCGGCTTTCCAGATTATTAAATGTCACAGTTATTGATCAAACCTATGTTTGTTTAACACAATCGATTCCACTAGAGATGATAAATCGAATTAATTATAAGTAGCGTGTTGACACAAACAGATAAGTGGCCACGCGTCGACAGACTAATAAGCGAAAATCTACCATTTATAGATAAGTTTATCTTATCTGGCAACACCGTAATTAGGCGTGTCAATTTGTGAGTTGACACCACTCGATAGTGAGGGAAATAATATACATTTGTATATGTCATCTTGGTTATGCAAAGCCGCCGAATTTTAAGAACAATTCCAAAAACAACGCTATTTATTTTATTATTTATTTATTTATTTTAGGATCGTCAACATGACAATACATTAGTATAACGATAACGATTAGGTTAGAACGTTAGGATAACTCCGGAAATGAATTATTTTCTCATATATCTTATTGTATGCTAATAGGAGTAGCATATTCGTGTAACTCTTTAACAGTTATGCAGCACACGTAATGATTGATACATAACAAATGACATAATATTCTTATACTTATTTGAGACTTTATTATCAGCTTATTCAGCACACGTAACGATAGCTAATATCAAATGACAGGATATAAACTTATTCGAGACTTTATGTTTAGGTCAATTTAAACAATGTCTTTATAAATTATATTTTATATTTTATTCTGATGTATACACTACATTACAGTAAAGTTTCAACAAAATCCGCTCAGTACTTTTTGCGTGAAATAGTAACTAACATTTATCCATCCCAACAAACTTTCTCATTTACAATGTTATTAGGATTATTTATAGTAATTATTATTTGTTTTAATAAATAATTGACGTGTAAATAAATTGATGTTTATTGATTTACTTACACTTACTAATTTTCATGGTAAATACGTTAAACCGTATAGAAATGAATCTGCTGACCATTTTAATTAAAAAAAAAATGCTTCTATTTAATAATTTTATAGTAATAGACCAAACAGTGTTTGAGTCGAACAATGTAACTTATGTATACCTATATCGAATTAATACGTAAAGCCCAAACTTTGTATCCCTTTTTGAGAGAAATGCGCGAACGGATGAACGTGAAACTTGGCATAGTTAAAGTTTATATGGAGGAGAAGTGCAGAAAGCTATTTATTTTATATAAAATGCATTAGAAGTACATTAAATTAATTAAAATATGCATTACTCACACTACTGCTTCAATTTTACACAACATATACACACATGTAAATAAAATAGACATTTTGACATCTGTCAATAAAGGACTTCAAAAAAGGTTGTGAAGGAGGTTGCTATGCTCAACTGTATGTATTATTTTACTCTTACGTTCCAATTACCCTTTTTCATTCTACATTCAACAATTAATCCTAATAAAATTCAAACTTTAAAAAATCAATGAACTATGGTCGAGTGTCGACCATTGGGCGACCACTAGTCATATTTAATATACATAGTTAATTTAAAATAAGACGTCACTCGCTCATCTCGTGGCCCGTCAATGGGTTGCGTGACTGAACGAAGAGCGTTTACCGGATGTAGTGGGGATAGTAGAGCCAAGATGGCGGCACCGGATGTAGAGACACGTGCTCCACGCGCACCGGACATCCCGACTTCGCATCCATTGAATTATTACGATTCACAGTAATAATACAGTGGATATAAACGAATCCGCATATTATTACTGCGGATGGTTTATGGTTTTTCATGATCGGTTATTGATATTCGTTGCCGGTACACGGTTCTTCGATTAAACGTATAGACCGATAACGATATGAATAATATTTTTCTATCGCTTCTCCTGAATTATATTGGATTAACTCTATTTACAGTAAAATGTTTTTGAAATACTTTTGAAGTCGTATTTAAGATATATATTATTACTAGCTGACGGGGACACGCGTTGCTGAGGCTCAGTTATTACATATTGAATTAAAGCTATGATAAACTATATATTTCGCTCCTGCACACTAGACTAGGCCCCCTCAGCAGCCGCTCAAGCCTAGGTCCGTTCCCTCGGCGTGGAGCCCTTGAGTCCGCTGCTCGTGCGATACAGTGACACACAATCTTACATCACTTCAACAACATTACACATATCACCTCCACATACGTGTACGCACATATGATTACACATGAAAGTGGAAGGGTTTTATTTTTTATTTCACCCCTTCATCATCATCTTCTTACCCTTATCCCACCTAAGTAGGGTCGGCGCAACATGTTTTCCTTTTCCACGCTCGCCTATCAGATATCATCTCAGTCAACACACCTTTTACACACATATCATTTTTCACACAATCCATCCATCCTTTTTTCGGTCTTCCTCTACTCTTATATCCATCGACCGTCATACTCAAAGCTTTGCTAGTTACGTGGTCTTCATCTCTCCTCATAACATGCCCATACCATGCTAACCTATTACTCCTTAACTTAACTAATTTAAAGCGCCATCTGTTGGAGACAGATGAAACTTACAATTAATATCAATAATAAACATTGACAATTATTTAATTTTTAATAAAAAAATATTGAGGCCATTATTCGAAATATCAACTATGCTATATCTCAAGTTGGATTAGATTATATAATGCCAACTTTCATGAAGATCGGTTGAGTAATTTCGCAGTTTGTCCTGAACAAGCATCCTGACACAGAATTTTTATACAAGAAGATTATGACTCGATAAAATGGCTTAATTGTTGATAATTAATTCAGTGTGTAGCAGGGATAGTTAAGGAAAATAGTTTCAAGTTATATACTATACGAGTCACTATGACTGATTTAATATAATTTATGACCGTGATTTAATTTAGTATGAATAGTATAGCTTGATATATACTACAGCCCATGACGCATTGGCTAATTTAAAAACCAATATTTTTTATTTCTACTACCTTTTACCCGCTACTTTGCTTATGTTATTATAGATTCGACCTAATCCTCGGGAGCAGTGCTATTTTTTTGTGTTTTTTTCTGTGTTCCTGTGTTTTTCCTCGTATCCCTATAAACATGTATAAAAAAAATTATGTTTAGTTTTGTAGTTAAGATAAGAAAGCGAAACAAACAAGTAAACAAAGGAACTCACATTTGCATTAGAACAATATTTGGGATAAAAAGAACAATCTCAACAATTTAAGACTTCAAGCCTTCCGCCCTATTAGAGTCGAGTGGTCTGGCTGTCGAATATCAATTCAATGTTGCAGATTTGAACTTCGGAATGTATTGAAAATGTTTTCGCAATCGTGTATATTTAGTAATTTACGCTGACAATACTATTGATTAACGGAGATGGAGACCATCGTGATACTATCGATTAACGGCGATGGAGACCATCGTGAGGAAACCTGAACTTGAGAATTGTTATTGTAGTTTTGTGTAAATTTTGGTGTGTTAAAAAACGTACGTCGCGGACATTTTTCTTGATTATACGTAGTTACCTCCTAGATGAGAAGAGCTTGGTCCAACTGTGGGGCAGGTTAGTATTATTATTAGAGACATACTTTCGTTAACTCTCCAATTTTTTATCAGCACGAAAAAATAATTATCACCTCGTTTCGACAGTTTTTGGAGGGTTTAAAAATTAGGAGAATACATAAAGTGAAGAGTAATGTAATCAGACAAAAAATGAAATTAACACATGCTCTCATGCATGCACTTACATTAAAATGGAAGTGGGCTGGACATATAGCACGTTACTCTGACAAGAGATCGACAATAGAAACTTTAACATGGAAAGGCCCACGAGGCAAGAGGAAACTTGGTAGACCACTGAGACGGTGGGCTGATGATATTACACAGACGATAGGAAAGGATTGGATTAATTTAGCCAAGGACAAGGATCTTTGGAAGAAGATGGAGGAGGCCTTTGTGTAAACCCAAACAGTGTGATATTACACAGACGATAGGAAAGGATTGGATTAATTTAGCCAAGGACAAGGATCTTTGGAAGAAGATGGAGGAGGCCTTTGTGTAAACCCAAACAGTGGTCCATATTTCAACCAAAACAGACTAAGCATACTTATAAAATTTTATTTCTTAAGAAATTTCAAACAGTAATAATACAGTGGATATAAAAGAATCCGCATATTATTACTGCGGATGGTTTATGGTTTTTCATGATCGGTTATTGATATTCGTTGCCGGTACACGGTTCTTCGATTAAACGTATAGACCGATAACGATATGAATAATATTTTTCTATCGCTTCTACTGAATTATATTGGATTAACTCTATTTACAGTAAAATGTTTTTGAAGTCGTATTTAAGATATAAATTATTACTAGCTGACGGGGACATGCGTTGCTGAGCTCAGTTATTACATGATGAATTAAAATTATGATAAACTATAATATATATTTCACTCCCGCACACCAGACTAGTCCCCCCTCAGCAGCGGCTCAAGCCTAGGTCCGTTCCCTCGGCGTGGAGCCCTTGAGTACGCTGCTCGCGCGATACAGTGACACAAAATCTTACATCACTGCGACAACATTACACATATCACCTCCACACACGTGCACGCATACACGCGTACACATGCAATTGGAAGGGATTTATTTTTTTTTCCCTTATCAAACTGAAATAGTTAAGAATATTATCCGATACGAAATATATATAAGAGTTGTTGAGTTATGTATGCTTGGTACACATATATGTTTCAACAACTCATATATGTATGAAAAGTTAGCTTAGCTTAGGTTAGCTTACATAGGTCGCGAATTGCATGCATCAGGCAACAGCCAAAGCCGAGGTGTGCCGTGCACCCTTGAGCTAGTTGTCAAATAAAATCGGCTGAGTGCCTTAAGCGCTCGCCTTAGTAGTCCGGTGAAGCCGTTAAGACCTTGCTAGGTCAATAGCGTAATCAGTTTAAAAAAAAAATGATAAACTATTTTGCAAATTTGGCGCTATCTATGTATAGTTCTACAATTTTCTGTCAACAAACTAATTTAAAGCGCCATCTGTTGGAGACAGATGAAACTTACAATTAATATCAATAATAAACATTGACAATTATTTAATTTTTAATAAAAAAATATTGAGGCCATTATTCGAAATATCAACTATGCTATATCTCAAGTTGGATTAGATTATATAATGCCAACTTTCATGAAGATCGGTTGAGTAATTTCGCAGTTTGTCCTGAACAAGCATCCTGACACAGAATTTTTATACAAGAAGATTATGACTCGATAAAATGGCTTAATTGTTGATAATTAATTCAGTGTGTAGCAGGGATAGTTAAGGAAAATAGTTTCAAGTTATATACTATACGAGTCACTATGACTGATTTAATATAATTTATGACCGTGATTTAATTTAGTATGAATAGTATAGCTTGATATATACTACAGCCCATGACGCATTGGCTAATTTAAAAACCAATATTTTTTATTTCTACTACCTTTTACCCGCTACTTTGCTTATGTTATTATAGATTCGACCTAATCCTCGGGAGCAGTGCTATTTTTTTGTGTTTTTTTCTGTGTTCCTGTGTTTTTCCTCGTATCCCTATAAACATGTATAAAAAAAATTATGTTTAGTTTTGTAGTTAAGATAAGAAAGCGAAACAAACAAGTAAACAAAGGAACTCACATTTGCATTAGAACAATATTTGGGATAAAAAGAACAATCTCAACAATTTAAGACTTCAAGCCTTCCGCCCTATTAGAGTCGAGTGGTCTGGCTGTCGAATATCAATTCAATGTTGCAGATTTGAACTTCGGAATGTATTGAAAATGTTTTCGCAATCGTGTATATTTAGTAATTTACGCTGACAATACTATCGATTAACGGCGATGGAGACCATCGTGAGGAAACCTGAACTTGAGAATTGTTATTGTAGTTTTGTGTAAATTTTGGTGTGTTAAAAAACGTACGTCGCGGACATTTTTCTTGATTATACGTAGTTACCTCCTAGATGAGAAGAGCTTGGTCCAACTGTGGGGCAGGTTAGTATTATTATTAGAGACATACTTTCGTTAACTCTCCAATTTTTTATCAGCACGAAAAAATAATTATCACCTCGTTTCGACAGTTTTTGGAGGGTTTAAAAATTAGGAGAATACATAAAGTGAAGAGTAATGTAATCAGACAAAAAATGAAATTAACACATGCTCTCATGCATGCACTTACATTAAAATGGAAGTGGGCTGGACATATAGCACGTTACTCTGACAAGAGATCGACAATAGAAACTTTAACATGGAAAGGCCCACGAGGCAAGAGGAAACTTGGTAGACCACTGAGACGGTGGGCTGATGATATTACACAGACGATAGGAAAGGATTGGATTAATTTAGCCAAGGACAAGGATCTTTGGAAGAAGATGGAGGAGGCCTTTGTGTAAACCCAAACAGTGGTCCATATTTCAACCAAAACAGACTAAGCATACTTATAAAATTTTATTTCTTAAGAAATTTCAAACTTAAAAAAAAAAATTGTAACTTTGAAATATGGAATAAATAGCTTTATTATTATTATTATTATGACAGTGTTTGGCGGGATCTTAGTCACATAGTGAATTTTATATGTTATTCATATCTTGTGCTATTTAACTCTATTTTGTAATATTGGTGGTGTTTTATGTAATATAGTTCGGTTATTGTGCATTGGATTAGACAAGTTAATTGGATGGGAAATAATACGGAGTATGAATTCTGAGGTGCCACAAAAACTTCCTGGAAAGTTCTAACAAGGGAGCCACCATCTTGTTGTTAGAACATTAAAATGATCACAAGGCACTTGTAATATTGTTACCTACTCGACAGTGGTAGTACCCACCGAAGTCTAAAACAAATGTTCAGTTTTTAGTCTACTGATTTTCAAACCAACATTCTCCAGTTTTTCCCGCCATTTTATCAGCCTACTCTGGACCTCGGTAGCATCTTCGCCGACAAGAACAATATCATCAGCTGAAATAGTTTAGAAAAAAATATCCGACACAAAATACATATAAGAGTTGTTGAGGTATGTATGCTTGGTACACATATATGTTTCAATAACTCATATAAGTATGAATATGTAGCTTAGCTTAGATTCGCTCAGATAGGCCGCGAATTGCATGATTCAGGCAACAGCCCAAACCGAGGTGTGGTGTGTACCCTTGAACTAGTTGTCAAATAAAATCGGCTGAGTGCCTTAAGCGCTCGCCTTAGTAGTCCGGTGAAGCCGTTAAGACCTTGCTAAGTCAATAGCGTAATCAGTTTAAAAAAAAAATGATAAACTATTTTGCAAATTTGGCGCTATCTATGTATAGTTCTACAATTTTCTGTCAACAAACTAATTTAAAGCGCCATCTGTTGGAGACAGATGAAACTTACAATTAATATCAATAATAAACATTGACAATTATTTAATTTTTAATAAAAAAATATTGAGGCCATTATTCGAAATATCAACTATGCTATATCTCAAGTTGGATTAGATTATATAATGCCAACTTTCATGAAGATCGGTTGAGTAATTTCGCAGTTTGTCCTGAACAAGCATCCTGACACAGAATTTTTATACAAGAAGATTATGACTCGATGAAATGGCTTAATTGTTGATAATTAATTCAGTGTGTATAATAGCAGGAAAATATAGGAAAATAGTTTCAAGGTATATACTATACGAGTCACTATGACTGATTTAATATAATTTATGACCGTGATTTAATTTAGTATGAATAGTATAGCTTGATATATACTACAGCCCATGACGCATTGGCTAATTTAAAAACCAATATTTTTTATTTCTACTACCTTTTACCCGCTACTTTGCTTATGTTATTATAGATTCGACCTAACCCTCGGGAGCAGTACTATTTTTTTTTGTGTTTTTTTTCTGTGTTCCTATGTTTCCTCGTATCCCAATAAACATGTGTAAAAAAAAATTATGTTTATTTCGTAGTTAAGATAAGAAAGCGAAACAAACAAGTAAACAAAGGAACTCGCATTTGCATTAGAACAATATTTGGGATAAAAATAACAATCTCAACAATTTAAGACTTCAAGCCTTCCGCCCTATTACGTTTAGAGTCGAGTGGTCTGGCTGTCGAATATCAATTCAATTTCTGCAGACTTGAACATCGGAATGTATTGAAAATGTTTTCGCAATTCGTGTATATTTAGTAATTTACGCTGGCAATACTATCGATTAACGGCGAAGGAGACCTTCGTGAGGAAACCTGAACTTGAGAATTGTTATTGTAGTTTTGTGTATGTGTTAGAAAACGTACGTCGCGGACATTTTTCTTGATTATACGTAGTTACCTCCTAGAAGAGAGCTTTGCCCAACTGTGGGGCAGGTTGGTATTTTATCAGCACAAAAAAATAATTATTACCTCGTATGACAGTTTTTGGCGGGATCTTTAGTCACATAGTGGATTTTATATTATATTCATACACTAATAACGAATGTAAATATTTATGTTACTGTACAAATATATGACATGGAAAAATAAACCAGATCGAGTTTCTTGCCGGTTCTTCTTGATGACTGGGCTGTTTTCCGAACCGGTAGTAGCTTTGACGTTCATAAGCGCATTCTCAGAGCCTAAATTGAATAAAGGATATTTTGATTTTGAAAAAAATATTGATATGATTTCTGAGGTGCTACAAAAACTTCCTAGAAAGTTCTAACAAGGGAGCCACCATCTTGTTATTAGATCATTTGATCACAAAACACTTATAATATTGTTACCTACTCGACAGTGGTAGTAATAATCTAGAATATTAACCAAAAAAACCTGGTATATGATAACATGGTATATGTATTATTCATTAATTTAGGATAGGAAATCCGGCTTTCCAGATTATTAAATGTCACAGTTATTGATCAAACCTATGTTTGTATAACACAATCGATTCCACTAGAGATGATAAATCGAATTAATTATAAGTAGCGTGTTGACATAAGCAGATAAGTGGCCACGCGTCGACAGACTAATAAGCGAAAATCTACCATTTATAGATAAGTTTATCTTATCTGGCAACACCGTAATTAGGCGTGTCAATTTGTGAGTTGACACCACTCGATAGTGAGGGAAATAATATACATTTGTATATGTCATCTTGGTTATGCAAAGCCGCCGAATAATAAATCTAACCACAAAATTAGTGCAGTTTTAGTCCAGAACTGCTGATGTGCTTTATCTGTTGCAAACCACAGTCTTCAGAGTATATCACAGTTGAGGAATACAGCTACTTTGCGGTACGCCGAATTTTAAGAACAATTCCAAAAACAACGCTATAACGATTAGGTTAGAACGTTAGGATAACTCTGGAAATGAATTATTTTCTCATATATCTTATTGTATGCTAATAGGAGTAGCATATAAATTCATTAAAGTTGTACTGAATGTAGCTTTTTCTCTTAGTCCAATGATTTATTGATAAAATTATGTAATATATATTTCGTTTATAATTGCAGCCATGTGTAGTACCTACAGGAATTTAGTTATTTTACCAAACTATGTTCTAAACTAAAATTTTGATTTAGCAGTTTATTGTAATATTTTAATAAGTATTAAATTGTAGATTAGTAATCAGTTCAGTAAATGTTTATATTTTTCACAGTATTGTATTCCGTATCAAGCTTAAAAAAGTTTTAATCGTTGACTACACAATATTAAGTTCCTACTACCATCTACAATAATCTATTTTTTATGTTTGCAACCCGTAATATTTCAAATATCAAAGTTCAGTTTTTAGTTTTTTATTAAATTTACTAGCTCTTCGTGATATTTAATAAATACTTAATTATACACAAGTAAATTTTAATCGTTGACTACACAATATTAAGTACCTACTACCACCTACAATGATCTATTTTTTATGCTTGTAACCCGTACTATTTCAAATATCGCAGTTATTTTTTTAGTTTTTTATTAAATAAATTCGTGATATTTAATAAATACTTAATTATACATAAGTAATAAATTCAGCGTGTCTTTTTTTACAGTAAACATAACAATATTATTTGAACACGTAGCTTAAGTGCCTAAGTGCATCGCACGGGTCCGTTTCAAATGGCCCTCGGGGCAGTCGCGGGGGTCCATTATTGAACAATAAACCAGGATTATTGGTATCAATATAAACTCGCTACTGTGAGGGGTAGTTTAAATCGCATTATTTTGAGGCTATTTGATAGGAATGTTAGAATATTTTATACGTAAAAAGTTACCTAACTTAAATGTTCTGTTTCTTAAGTTATAATGTGTTTTTTTTACTCCAATTATACTAAGTGAATCTGAAAGTAAGTGAGTTTTAATGTATAAACAAAGTCTACCTTGAGACACTACATCATCAGTTAATAACGTCAAACAAAAACCCTTTAAGTGTTCTAATGAACAATGCATATATCATCAAATACGCTAATATACTAATGCGATTTAATACTATGGGTTTATAAAGATTTACCGTCTTGTAGTTTTAGTACAAAACAATAATAAATTATGTTTTCAAGTGACCACTACTGCCAGTTTTTGTACTTGCCAATACAAGCCATACAAGCCAAGCAATATTAGCAAAAATGAGAATAAATTTATTACAACCGACTCCCATTAACCTATATTGAAAATCAAATTATAACACACAAATAGCTACGATACGATCAAATGTGAGAAATACCAAAACTCTAAAAGTTAATTTTAAAGCAATCCCTCGTCTCAATACAAGGGCGATTCGCACCCCCCGATGGGTTACGGCACGTGACCGACACGTGCACCTAACTCGTGACTTACGGAACTCGCAAATGTGGTCTCGTGACGTACAAAATAGAAGCTATTTGAGTGGAAGTGAGAATTTTTGGGAAATTCGCTCGGTTATGTGAAAGGGGAGAGGATATTTAAGAGCCTGTAAAGTTATTAACGCTCTCTCATATTCACTTGAAGGCTGTTATGCGATTATCATTATAATTGTATCAAAACTGAAACTATTGCTGGTTTCAGCTTGAATGGGTCGGCTCGTCCGGGGTAGTACCACCCTCTCATAGAAAACCGACGTGAAGTAACAGTGCTTGCATTATTATGTTTCGTTCGGCCAGTGAGAGCGCCGGAGGCCCACCTCCCCTCCATCTCCTCTCTCCTTTCCCTCTCCCTCCCCTAACCCTTCCCCCAAAAGGTGGCAACGCACTTGTGACTCCTCTGGTGTTGTTAGTGTCCATGGACGGTGGTGATCACTTAACATCAGGTGACCCACTTGTTCGTTTGCCACTTATGACATTAAAAAAAACATGTTATATGAGAGTGAGATTAATTATGAACGTAATATGTACGTTGTAGTAATATAATTTTACTGATCCAGAGGTTGAATAACTTTAGTAGATTGCATCAAACATGAAACGATAAAGCGACGATTACTTAGTAGTTATCTTTGGGGTACTATGTAAAGTTCAGTTATATGTACTCACAAATATATGAAAAAAACCTAAACTATAGTATTTACTACTTATTAGACCAAATACTCAACGAATACACCACGTTTATTTCTAATGTTACCTTATTTTTTCTGTTTTAATAACAGATAATACGTCCTTACTGGTGTTAAATGGTTAAGCAATCTGCAGATAAATAAATCTAACCACAAAATTAGTGCAGTTTTAGTCCAGAACTGCTGATGTGCTTTATCTGTTGCAAACCACAGTCTTCAGAGTATATCACAGTTGAGGAATACAGCTACTTTGCGGTAAATGGAATGGTGGTAACACTTCCGCAGTCGAATAGAGCAATACGTCGACCACGCTTATGCGAATCAAGAAGAAAAAGTAGTTATATCCTATCTTCTTTTTTAAAGAAAATGATAAAGGTTTGCAGCTGCATTATTCAGAAACTACTGTATAGGTTTCGATTAATTTGGTTTTCTTTTTATAAATGTTGTCCTTACTATATAACAAATCATTTGATATGATGATAGAAGTTTTAAGAAGTACAATTTTTATAATCACTCCGTGTTTTGTGATTTGCCTTTTTTCCGTGGAAATCCGCAGTGATTATGTGTTTTTCTCTGTAAATATTATAGTCCTCTGGAAATTTCTAATATAATAAACCGTGCAAACAAAGTCGCGAGTATGATCTATCGTGATATTTAATAAATACTTAATTATACACAAGTAAATAAATAATAAATTCAGTGTGTCTTTTTTACAGTATTTGATACTGCATAGAATTATTATGGGTTCAGACATTTTTAATCCTTGACCATATACTATTAAGTATTTACTACCACCTATAATGACATTTTTTTACGCTTGCAACCCGTAATATTTCGAAAGTCAGAAATTCAAATTGAGAATTACAACAAATCGGCAACATAACAATATTATTTGAACACGTAGCTTAAGTGCCTAAGTGCATCGCACGGGTCCGTTTCAAATGGCCCTCGGGGCAGTCGCGGGGGTCCATTATTGAACAATAAACCAGGATTATTGGTATCAATATAAACTCGCTACTGTGAGGGGTAGTTTAAATCGCATTATTTTGAGGCTATTTGATAGGAATGTTAGAATATTTTATACGTAAAAAGTTACCTAACTTAAATGTTCTGTTTCTTAAGTTATAATGTGTTTTTTTTACTCCAATTATACTAAGTGAATCTGAAAGTAAGTGAGTTTTAATGTATAAACAAAGTCTACCTTGAGACACTACATCATCAGTTAATAACGTCAAACAAAAACCCTTTAAGTGTTCTAATGAACAATGCATATATCATCAAATACGCTAATATACTAATGCGATTTAATACTATGGGTTTATAAAGATTTACCGTCTTGTAGTTTTAGTACAAAACAATAATAAATTATGTTTTCAAGTGACCACTACTGCCAGTTTTTGTACTTGCCAATACAAGCCATACAAGCCAAGCAATATTAGCAAAAATGAGAATAAATTTATTACAACCGACTCCCATTAACCTATATTGAAAATCAAATTATAACACACAAATAGCTACGATACGATCAAATGTGAGAAATACCAAAACTCTAAAAGTTAATTTTAAAGCAATCCCTCGTCTCAATACAAGGGCGATTCGCACCCCCCGATGGGTTACGGCACGTGACCGACACGTGCACCTAACTCGTGACTTACGGAACTCGCAAATGTGGTCTCGTGACGTACAAAATAGAAGCTATTTGAGTGGAAGTGAGAATTTTTGGGAAATTCGCTCGGTTATGTGAAAGGGGAGAGGATATTTAAGAGCCTGTAAAGTTATTAACGCTCTCTCATATTCACTTGAAGGCTGTTATGCGATTATCATTATAATTGTATCAAAACTGAAACTATTGCTGGTTTCAGCTTGAATGGGTCGGCTCGTCCGGGGTAGTACCACCCTCTCATAGAAAACCGACGTGAAGTAACAGTGCTTGCATTATTATGTTTCGTTCGGCCAGTGAGAGCGCCGGAGGCCCACCTCCCCTCCATCTCCTCTCTCCTTTCCCTCTCCCTCCCCTAACCCTTCCCCCAAAAGGTGGCAACGCACTTGCGACTCCTCTGGTGTTGTTAGTGTCCATGGACGGTGGTGATCACTTAACATCAGGTGACCCACTTGTACGTTTGCCACTTATGACATTAAAAAAAACATGTTATATGAGAGTGAGATTAATTATGAACGTAATATGTACGTTGTAGTAATATAATTTTACTGATCCAGAGGTTGAATAACTTTAGTAGATTGCATCAAACATGAAACGATAAAGCGACGATTACTTAGTAGTTATCTTTGGGGTACTATGTAAAGTTCAGTTATATGTACTCACAAATATATGAAAAAAACCTAAACTATAGTATTTACTACTTATTAGACCAAATACTCAACGAATACACCACGTTTATTTCTAATGTTACCTTATTTTTTCTGTTTTAATAACAGATAATACGTCCTTACTGGTGTTAAATGGTTAAGCAATCTGCAGATAAATAAATCTAACCACAAAATTAGTGCAGTTTTAGTCCAGAACTGCTGATGTGCTTTATCTGTTGCAAACCACAGTCTTCAGAGTATATCACAGTTGAGGAATACAGCTACTTTGCGGTAAATGGAATGGTGGTAACACTTCCGCAGTCGAATAGAGCAATACGTCGACCACGCTTATGCGAATCAAGAAGAAAAAGTAGTTATATCCTATCTTCTTTTTTAAAGAAAATGATAAAGGTTTGCAGCTGCATTATTCAGAAACTACTGTATAGGTTTCGATTAATTTGGTTTTCTTTTTATAAATGTTGTCCTTACTATATAACAAATCATTTGATATGATGATAGAAGTTTTAAGAAGTACAATTTTTATAATCACTCCGTGTTTTGTGATTTGCCTTTTTTCCGTGGAAATCCGCAGTGATTATGTGTTTTTCTCTGTAAATATTATAGTCCTCTGGAAATTTCTAATATAATAAACCGTGCAAACAAAGTCGCGAGTATGATCTAGTTGAACTATAAATGAACTCCGATGCATTAGAAGTGTAATGAATCTATAAAAATCCAAAGAGGTTGTATTATCTCTATTAACTCAGTTTAAACTCTATGCAATGATATGAGAATTACAACAAATCGGCAACATAACAATATTATTTGAACACGTAGCTTAAGTGCCTAAGTGCATCGCACGGGTCCGTTTCAAATGGCCCTCGGGGCAGTCGCGGGGGTCCATTATTGAACAATAAACCAGGATTATTGGTATCAATATAAACTCGCTACTGTGAGGGGTAGTTTAAATCGCATTATTTTGAGGCTATTTGATAGGAATGTTAGAATATTTTATACGTAAAAAGTTACCTAACTTAAATGTTCTGTTTCTTAAGTTATAATGTGTTTTTTTTACTCCAATTATACTAAGTGAATCTGAAAGTAAGTGAGTTTTAATGTATAAACAAAGTCTACCTTGAGACACTACATCATCAGTTAATAACGTCAAACAAAAACCCTTTAAGTGTTCTAATGAACAATGCATATATCATCAAATACG
Organism: Antheraea pernyi; assembly: GCA_015888305.1. Taxonomy (NCBI): domain Eukaryota; kingdom Metazoa; phylum Arthropoda; class Insecta; order Lepidoptera; family Saturniidae; genus Antheraea; species Antheraea pernyi. The sequence goes on along the minus strand of MU159820.1, from coordinate 30,570 downwards.
CTAATATACTAATGCGATTTAATACTATGGGTTTATAAAGATTTACCGTCTTGTAGTTTTAGTACAAAACAATAATAAATTATGTTTTCAAGTGACCACTACTGCCAGTTTTTGTACTTGCCAATACAAGCCATACAAGCCAAGCAATATTAGCAAAAATGAGAATAAATTTATTACAACCGACTCCCATTAACCTATATTGAAAATCAAATTATTTGTGGTAGTTGGATAGACACGACCTGATATCATAAGCAAGCACGCAAAACGAGTCGCTATGACGGGTTTATACTTTTTGTATGGAGGTTGCTACCTATACCCAATGATACGGGTCCTTACGACTCCGCTTGTGACATACATAAGTATAGACTTATGTATCGTGCTATTGTAGTAGTATGTCTGCCATACATTAGGATGAACCGGTGTATACCATAATACACAAGCGGAGTCGTAAGGACCCGTATCATTGGGTATAGGTAGCAACAAAGTAAGTGAGTTTTAATGTATAAACAAAGTCTACCTTGAGACACTACATCATCAGTTAATAACGTCAAACAAAAACCCTTTAAGTGTTCTAATGAACAATGCATATATCATCAAATACGCTAATATACTAATGCGATTTAATACTATGGGTTTATAAAGATTTACCGTCTTGTAGTTTTAGTACAAAACAATAATAAATTATGTTTTCAAGTGACCACTACTGCCAGTTTTTGTACTTGCCAATACAAGCCATACTAAATGAACTCCGATGCATTAGAAGTGTAATTAATCTATAAAAAAAACCAAAGAGGTTGTATTATCTCTATTAACCTCAATTTAAATTCTGTGCAATGGTAGGACATTACAATTGTCTCTGGATCACGAGCACCATACATCGGGTATAACAACCGTCATAGCGCTATACTTATGTATAGTACTATTGTAGTAGTATATCTGCCATGCATTAGGATGTACCGGTGTATACCATAATACACAAGCGGAGTCGTAAGGACCCGTATCATAGGGTATAGGTAGCAACCTCCATACAAAAAGTATAAACCCGTCATAGCGTCTCGTTTTGCGTGCTTGCTTATGATATCAGGTCGTGTCTATCCAACTACCACAACGTTTTGAATCTCTCGTTAATCGGTTTCTGTGTTTATCATCAAATAAAGTGCAGTCACTTTGTCGTGGTCCAATAAAATAGCAAGACAATCTAATATTTTCTTCAGGAACTTATATTTCCGTCCTTATTTCTCTTGACAACATTAATAACACCAAAACAAACGGTTTATAATGCAGCGAAAACAGCGTATGAATTATTATAAATCATTTAAATATTCAATTAACAGTAAATAAATGTAAATGATTCGTAATTAACATGTTCTGTTGCACACATTTGCATAATTCATTTATGCAAATTATTTAATTCGTTTATATAGTTTGTTTTCTTGTTTCAAGATTAAAATAATAAAGAAGTCGACTTTAAATTTAGCTAAGGATATTAAAAAAGAATAACGCTAACTTAGTATAACGTTTGCGTCCAATCAAAATTTTACTGCGAAATAAAAACTCAGCGAAACCGAGTCATAACCATAAAATTGCCGTTGCGAAATAATAATACAGATAAAAAAAACGCACAGCGTAGCAGTGTCAAGACATTTTAATCGGGAGCCCGCCGCCGTTGGGTAATTGAAGCCATAACTCTGGCAGCCCCGGTTTGACATTTGATTTTTTTTTCACGCGCAAACTGAATAATCTGCCGGATTGGATAATTTAGGTTAGACTCTTTAGGGGGAAATGTGTCAACGGGAGAATAAATGTGAGCCATTACATGTCGCAGTCCAATTTAAGTCGATAAACAAGCTATATACATTATTACAATGAATCTCATTGATACATCAAAAGGGTTTTAGTTTAAATTGTTTGAAATAAGGAGATTACCACGATTATTGTGTTTTACTTAAAATCTAGTGATTGCGCATATTTACACGATACACACAATTCTTGGTGCTTCCATGTATTAAAACATCAATTCAATATTTAACTTTGATTAATAAATAAAATCAGTTTTTTTTTAACTGACTACGCTATTGACCCAGCAGGGTCTTAACAGTTTCACCGGGCTACTAAATAAAATCAGACATATAAAGTTCATGTTGTTAGTTATCCAGCATCTATTCGCATTTGAGCGAAAAAGGTATAAAACAATTTTAAAGAATAGCCAAGATTTTTTAAATATTTTTTTCAAGTTAATAATTACCTTTGAAACTATGAACTTGTACTTGATTCTGAATAATCAAAATCGAATGTTTAAAAAGATACTATAATTCTCTAGACTTTGTACTTAGTTTTATTCTCCAATTTATTCATATGTTATCCAGCTAATTGTATATTGATTTCTAAACGAAACTAAGCTAAAAATTCCTCGAGCCCATCAGGCTATACGGAACCGATATACCTTGGGCCGACGAGGTAAAATATCTCGGTGTTACATTAGATAAACATTTAAATTTCTAGTCACATATAGATAGAGTGCGAAACAAAGCCGCAATGATGTTGGGTCGCCTCCATCCGTTGCTTTGTCATAGGAGTAAGATGTCCCTCAAACACAAGCTCACTTTGTATAAGACGAGTATCCGTCCCGTGATGACATATAGCAGTCCCGTTTTTGCGCATATGTCGAAAGATAATTTTCATAAGTTGCAGGTTCTTCAAAACCGCGTTTTACGTAAAGTGACCGGTGCCCCGTGGTACATCCGGAGAGTTGATCTACATAGGGACCTAGAGATGTCTTCTATCTGGGCGTACGTAAAATCACTTACGATTAGTTATTTTGAAAAAGCCGCGAATCATCCCAGTCCGTTAGTGGTATCCGCCGCAAAATACGAACCCGTACCAAACGCTACGCGTAGTAAAAGACGTCCGCGACATATTTTTACCGACCCCCCCGATGAAATAACGGCAGTGAACGATCACCAGCCTGTATCTCCAAACAGAGCGTGCTCACGCCCACGCCCGCGTAACCACAGATCACGCCGCCGTGGTCTGGGGGTAAATTTCGCTCCCGCACACCAGACTAGGCCCCCCTCGGCAGCAGCTCAAGCCTAGGTCCGTTCCCTCGGCGTGGAGCCCTTGAGTACGCTGCTCGCGCGATACTACGCCATGAATGACAGAGAAACTAGAGATTTCTACTCCGAGACATCCGAGGATCGTCCAATACAAGAAGAGGAACTATCACATCCTGTGTTAAAAGAAGATGGTACTTTACGTCTAAAAATAAAATGATGTCAACCTGTACTAAGTACAAGTGAACCTTTTGCGGCGGCAAAAATTACGTTTGCCATAAGTACATTATTATTATTTGTAACAGATATTTTTTAAACTGCTTATATTATAGTCAAACATCTTATAAGCAAAAACCTCTTATTTTCACAAGATCATTATAAGTGATTTTGTTCCTGAAGCATAAGCATGTTGATGTTCGTTATTTTTTCATAGAGGTCTAAATTATTTGGTATTAAATTATCTGAAATAAACAGATTAAAGTAGAAATGTATTTTATTTTCATAGTTTTAAATATACCTGGAGAATGTTGGTTTGAAAATCAGTAGACTAAAAACTGAACATTTGTTTTGCTACTTCGGTGGTCCATCCAGCTTTTCTCCTATAGCTTTAAATGGTATATCCTTACCAACCTGCTCTGATTTCCGGTATTTCGGTTCTTTGATCCAAAACGATGGTTGCATAGACAAGTACGTGAGGAATAGGATAAATGCAGGGTAGATGAGATGGCGAAAGGTGTCTGGTGTAGCTTGTGACCCACGAATGCCCTTGAAACTCAAAGGGAAGGTGTATAAAACTATTATAAGACCAGTAATGTTGTACGCATCTGAGTGCTGGGCGACTAGAGAGACGGATGAGAGAAAACTACATGTGGCAGAGATGCGAATGTTAAGGTGGATGTGTGGTGTAACTAGAATGGATAAGATTAGGAATGAATATATCAGAGGAAGTTTGAAAATAGCACCAGTAACAGACAAGTTAAGGAGTAATAGGTTAGCATGGTATGGGCATGTTATGAGGAGAGATGAAGACCATGTAACTAGAAAAGCTTTGAGTATGACGGTCGATGGATATAAGAGTAGAGGAAGACCGAAAAGTAATAAATCGAAATTATAAACATTACTATTCAAACTCCTTAAATAGAAATGAAACAGCAAAAAGACCTACTACTTCATTCAATAGTTTCAAAAGTACTGTTAATACTATTTAATTTTGCTACATAAAACAGAGTATGTGATTAAAACATTTTGCTTATTTTTTATATTATTTTAATATAAGCTTCCATTAATATTTCATATACAATGTTTATTACAATAAATTATTTATCGAATGAAAAATATAAAATCTAGTCTATGATAGCTAGACATTACATGGCCGCAATCCAATTTCGCATTCAATTTCAAACAGAACGAATTACAAAAAGCATCCCCGCGTATAATAAATCATCCCCATTTGCCAACGTTGTAGTCTAAAATTATACTATTAAAGAAGCTACTAATAAAATGTAAGGGTAAAACATGACCACGCTGGTAACCCTTGCCACCGGAAGCGGATATCATAACCACTCTTTTGTAAATGGCTAATGCTACAATTTTGCAACTTTCTCTCATACAAATAAGTATAAAAGATATCCTATTTTACAGGTTCTATATAATAAAAAAATATAAAATAAATTCAGAAATAATATTAATTAAGAATATAAAAAATGTTGTTTTATGGAACCACAAAGCAAATAATTTTTTTTCGGATCTTAGGCATTACACTGAAAAATTTCGGAAAATTATTCGATTAATTAGGAAATGGGAATTATAATGATAATGGGAAATCAATAGTAGACAAAATATCCAACTATAAATTTGAATTTCAATCTTCGTATCAGACTACGAAATATATAATAAATGTCGCATGTCTAGAACATTATGTATTTATTGAAATAATTGAATCATTTTGAATTGAACTACGGACGCCGGTATATTGGCTGCTCTGCCTTTCACTTTACCCCTTACTCCGTGGCCTACTGTAATGCTACATGCAATAGATGGACGGAAAAGTTTGAGGCGATGGACAAAAAATTTCACTTTAATTAAATAAAACAAAATGGCTCTTAGATATTTTATGAATACATCAAAGCTGATACGGAATAAAAAAAAATTGTACCAACTTAACAAATCCCCCTTACTCCGTGGCCTACTGTAATGCGACATGCGATAGATGCACTAAAAAATTCGAGGCGATGGACAAAAAATTTCACTTTAATTAAATAAAACAAAATGGCTCTTAGATATTTCATGGAAACATCGAACTTGGTAAGGAATCATAAAAAAAAATTAACACATCTTCTTAAAATAAAAAATTTGAGGCGATGGACAAAAAATTTCACTTTAATTAAATAAAACAAAATGGCTCTTAGATATTACATGGAAACATCGAACTTGATAAGGAATCATAAAAAAAAATTAACACATTTTCTTAAAATAACAACAAAATCAATCATAAATCCCTCTTATAAAATGATGTGTCTATTACGCACTAATCCGAGCTATTTGATAAGTTTTCGAGTAAAATTTTGCATATGTCGACTCGCGCGAACCCGGCAATAATTCACCGGTAGAGCGCGACACTATCCATCATGGCTGCAAATGAACTTGTCAGTCGTCGGCGGCGGGAGATGTTCGCGAAACAAGATGTCTTTGATGAGATTTTTGTGAGATTACAATATATATACATACAAATATGCGACGGTAAAAAAGTTTAGTATATATTTCTCCTCTGTTTCTAAATCGATTGTGATTTTTTTTAGTGTTATAAATTAATTTTGTAAATCGTTTTTGAAGTGGAAAACTTCATCAGTCGCGTTGAGCGATACCTAAAAATTAAATAATAGTTTTAAAAAAAAAACACGCTTTCATAAAAAATCCAACTAAAAAACAGAAAATAAAAATTAATAAATTTGGATTAAGAATAGTGTAAATTACTAATGTATATTTTTGTAAAAAGTGACAAAAAAATGATAAAAATACTGATATCTGGAGGTGGTGATATTAACAGTGACGCATGTTTTTTAAACTATTATTTATTTTTTAGTTAATTTTTTTTTACTTTTTTTTCCAATTATTGCATTGTCATCGACCTTTGACAAAGTTTGAATTAAATCTGATCGTTCAAAATAGGACAAAATCGAGCTCAAAGGGGTCGGTTACATACATACATACGAAGCTTATAAAAGCGTGATAAAAACTTATGTGTTTGCGTCACTGACATCCTCGTGACGTATTACCCTTGTGCCAGATACCGTATATACTCAACTGTATCATATACGTTTGAATTTGTGGATGGGTAAAATCTTTTGATTTCGCGTCACCGACCGTCACCGATGTCGTTGACGTACTCGTAGTATAGCGACTTGTATCTATCTAATATCGATAATTAGTATTGAACTTGTGCAGCCCAATATATTTTTTAATAATTTATAAACTGTATAAAAATATATAATTAAATAAATACTAATAGATGTGAAAAGTAGATTAATATTAATAATTTCATTTTACAAATTATTAAAATTAAATAATTCAGATTTTAATTGATTTAAATGAAATTGAAAGTTATTCCACTGTTTTGAGTTTTCACTTCTGTTGGCAGTTCGTATTATAAGTATAAATAGCTGTGTAAGTATTTATATGTATTAGATATCGAAACAAAAGAAGAGTTAGTCACACCGTATGATATTGAAGGCTATCGGTCCGCCAAAGCAAACTCCTTACCAATAACAACTAATTGACTCCTCTGCCGACCTCTTCCAGACGTAATGATTATACAATTACGATCAATGACATGAATAATCCATTAGCCGACCCCGAGAAAAAAAAGAACAACCGCGAAGGAAGCCCGGATTCGAACCGGGGACCGCAAGGCCTCTGTGAATTAGGCGGCACGTGTCGCGACATCCTTCTGCAATATAACGGACCGATGCCGCGATTCGACATGGATCCCGCTGATATTAACAATAAAAAAAAGATCATAAATCATCTATGTCTTGAATAAAAAAAAAATTATCATAACTTTAGCGAATGTAGAGAATAAGTCACATTTAACAAACTATGGTAATCCGTTCTAATATAGCAAAGAAAAAAAAGTTTTTTTATTTTTTATTGTAGCACGGCAAAATCACTACACTGCCTGATGGTAAGCACAGTACAATCCAAAAACAATGGTAACCACCGAGTGACACACTATACATCGCCGGTCGCCGCTGTCATGCCGGCCTGCGAAAAGCAGGATGTGCACAGGCTGATCCCGAAACCTGACCAGCAGAAGCGAATCACTATGACGGGCTTTTTCGCCATATACATGGTGGTTGCAACCCAGTCAGGCTGTAAAACCCTACCACCCCGCTTTCGCCATTGCCTCGTTCGTTATTCAGCAGGGTGCACCACGTGCAGGTGAGGTTGGCTTGGATGTCTTAAGTCTTAGATGTTATTCGACACCCCTTACACTCCTTGTATGGTTTTATGAAACTACGATGCAAGTGATACTTTTTTTCGGTTTGTAGGCATTTAACTGAACATTTTCGGAAGATTATTCTATTTCAAGTATTAAAATTACGTTTTTAATCTTAACTTAATAATCGGAGAATGACAATAGGAAATCAAAAGTAGACAAGGTATCCAACTATAAATTTTAATTTTAATTTAGAAAGAAAGAAAGAAATACTTTATTGTTGGATCAACCATACAATTAAATTAAATTACACAAACTAATTAGACAGAAAAAAAAGATACATTTTAAAAACGAAAAAATAGATGTCCAACAATTGACGAACCCATTCAGCAAAAATCTGCAATACAATAAGTAGTACTGCAGCGCTGATTTTCGATGGGAGCCTATATATGATGATAAACGGACGTTAATGTTAGTACAAAATTTGAGACGAACAAACAAATAACACAGACACACTTAACACGTCACGTATTAGAGTAGGGAATACATAATAAATACAATCATTCAGAGGAGACGCATATTGGGCTTGGCTGATCTGCCGAGCACCTTTACCTGTGGACGAAAAAAAATTAGGCGTGAGAAACGGAGTTCCAAAAATGTATACATCGTATATCATAGCATATCACAAGAGACGATTACATTGTATTATATACTAGCTGTGCCCGCGACTTCGTCTGCGTAGAAGCTTATGTAAAAACAGTGATTAATAAAGACATCTGAATGTATTAAGTCCATTTAGCTACTTTTCTGTCGTACTTACGCCGCGTCGTCATTAAAATTACAATAATTTTTGATAGAGTGAACCGATTTTAATGAAACGTAATAGAAGACTGTTATTCTGGAAGGTATGCTTTATGATTTTCTTGGTGTGGTTTTATTGTGAACGCAATACTTTAGTAGTGTTGCGTGTTCATAAACACAGACAGGTAGTAATAAATTAAAAAAAAATGATTGACATGTATTTTATCACTTATTCGTAGACATCTGCAACAATTTTTTTTTCACAAAAAACATATGTATTACATTCTTATTATATTATGCATAGATACAGATATCCAACTAAATAACACATACTTTGTAAAGATTTTCCCCGGTTATCAATCATAGTTTAAAAGATTCAGCGTAGGCTCTCTTTTCTGTTAACATTACAAAAACAAGACTGCAGCTTTACCTGAGGACAAACCATGATTGCTTACAACACATTATTCCCACATAAAATACCTTGTACCACACAACTATTACTGGTTTCAGCATGAATGGGTCGGCTCGTCTGGGGTAATACCATCCTCTCATAGAAAACCGACGTGAAGTAACAGTTCTTGCATTGTTGCGTTTCGTTCGGTCAGTGAGAGCGCCGGAGGCCAACCTCCCCTCTCCTCTCCCTCTCCCTCCCATAATCCCTTCCCCCAAAAGGTGGCAATGCACTTGCGACTCCTCTGGTGTTGTTAGTGTCTATGTACGGTGGTGATCACTTAACATCAGGTGATCCACCTGTTCGTTTGCCACTTATGGCATAAAAAAAAACTTGTTGCTAACCTTCACTCTTTGAACCAGAATTAATTAACACAAGTTGCAGAAATAAGAGCTATAGTGATCTTTACCGTCGTTGCATAGAGTCTACCGCTTATAAAAAAAAATCCTGTAAAAATAAAGAAAAATGCCGCAAAGTTTTGGAATAAAGGAGGCTAAATCAACGCCCGACATACAGGTCCTAGGCACATTCTTCCTTTGCTTAATATTTTAAAACTCTAGTTTTTTGAAGGGATGAGACATATAACAAGCCCCATGGGCTGTGGTAGCTCTACTATTAAGCTGGCAGTTCAATGATACAATCCAGATGCAAAAAGGATTTATCGGAGAATTCACTAATTACTGTATAATATATTTAATAAGACATTAAATGGTCTCCTATTAATATTACATAAATAATCGGAATATTTTCCACAGGATCGTTCGCAACAAAGCAGCGGAGAAAGCGAAGCACGCCCACAACCAACAACAGCAGCAACAGGAACAGGAGATCAGCTCAGCGCAGGGCAGCGTCGTCTCTGTAAGTATTCAACATTAAATAACTACAATACATTTTGAAGGTGGTAGAAGAGCCACGCTGTAGCTATTACTAGTTTCAACATGAATAGGTCGGCTCGCCCCTGGTACTACCACCCTCTCATAGAACACCGACGTGAAGATTTGTTGCGGTTTATTCGGTCAGTGAGAGCGCCGGAGGCCCACCTCCTTTCCCTCGTTCGATTAGTGAGAGCGCCGGAGGCCCACTTACCCTCCCCCATACACAGGCTGGCAAGGCACTTGCGACTCCCCTGGTGTTGCTAGGGTCTATGGACGGTGGTGATCACTTAACATCAGGTGACCCATCTGTTCGTTTGCCTGCTTTTGGCATAAGAAAAGATTATGATGTATTGCACGCGCACGAACTGGATCGACGTAAATTCAATAAATCTTTAAATATTTAGACGTTTTTGATAAATACGTTTATATTGATGAAACTGTAGTCGGTTATAATTTACAATATTGTCTGAATAGTTTTGTTTTAAAAATCTAGCAATAATTAAGAATCAATTCTCCATTTTAGGATTAACACCGGATTAGTACTTTTTTCCGTTACCCTTTCAGTTACCATCAAATTTGATAAATGCCAATGTAAGAGAAATCATAAAACGATTCTAAGTTGTCCAAAAAGTTTTGTAGGTCGTAGAGCCACGCTGAAGCTATTACTGGTTTCAGCATAAATGTGTCGGCTCGCCCCCGGTACTACCACCCGACACACAGAAACACCGACGTGAAGTAACAGTGCTTGCATCGTTGCGTTTCGTTTGGTCAGTGAGAGCGCCGGGGACCCACCTCCCCTAACCTTCCCCTCTCCTCTCCCCCCAAACACGCTAGCAACGCATTTGCAGCTCCCCTGGTGTTGTGAGTGTCTATGGATGGTGATGATCACTTAGTATCAGGTGACACACCTGTTCGTTTGCTTCCTATGACATAAAAAAAGTTTCAACTCCAGACTAAAATAGAGGTCACTGTATAGTAAATCTGTTCGAAATATAACCAACTTCTTCTGATTATATCCGTTTGTCCTGTTTCTTTGTTTGTTCGAATCGTAGCGACCGAGTCGAAGCATTCAGTGAAGGAGAACATCGTAATGATGCATGCATATAATATATATAGCAAACCATGAACATTTGATTTTCCTACGCAAGGTTATGCTCAAACTTTATATTCTTTGATCCTAGGTGATCACCCACGCCGGTAATGCACCAGGAACGACTGCTGTATTATCACCTACGACGGAACACGTCGCCAATACCGGCAGCTACAGCATCAATGGTATCCTCGGCATCGAGCAGGTGGAAGGAATCCACAACGGTAACGCGACCGGCCTGAAGAGGAAACGACACGAGGACCAAGGTAAGTAGAACTCATTAAACTGATAGAATTTGGCTCTCTCCCAGGAATTCACAAGTTTTGTTATAATCCGGCAAAGAATGTGCTTTGTTTATTTGCTTTTCCCGCAGACTATCGGTCCGCACTTTTCTTCTGAAGTTATTTAAACTCGATTGTAGCTTAAATACAACATTAAAGTGAATAAGACAAGATCTTAATATTCTTAACTTGTGTTACACCTATTGTAAATTTTTTGTGTATTTTTTTCATTAATTAATGACTGGAATTTGTTAAAATAATATTTGTTGTAAAGTGTCACTTTTTTTCAAAAAATCAATTAAACAAAAATACTAGGGGCTGCCCCATTTTGATATGCACTCTATATATATTTTCGTATTCATGAATTTATGTAAAAAAAATGTTTTTTTTTAGCATAAAGTTAATAGATGTGCTAGCGGTCTTATAATTCTTTCAAATAGCATACACCAAGTGGTTACGTAGACATCTACTAACTTATATCAAAACAATATTGCAAATTAAAACTTCCAACTTAGTATAAAAATTGAAATTAAATTATATTATAAACCACAAGGGTGCAGTTAGGTATATAATTAGCTACATATATATGGAACGGAGAAAAGTTTTAAGTAATGTTACTAAAGTATATGAGTTAAAATACTCGTAGAGACCCCTTTGAGGATCGCGTTTTATCGTTCTGCGAAAGTTTTCGTAGTGTTGTGCCGGTATCGATATTACGGATACGTTTTTTTTATTATTGCACGATAAAATAATTACACTGTACCTGATGTAAAATAGAATGCTGTTTCGATAACGCGACAAGCCCAAGAATACGATGATCATAACCGTCATGTCCTTTTCAGTAACTTTTAGTTTTACTCAGTTTTTAATTGTATTATGTTACAAAAACTCAAGAATTTTAGTATTTTAGATGCTCTATGTCCATTTTTAATAGAACATATAACTACGTAAGTTATTATTAGCAAGGAACTGACTACAAGTGAGTTCTAGTGTGTAGTCCGGTGAAGCTGTTAAGGCCTTCCTAGGACAATAGCGTAGGCAGTTCGAGAAAAAAAAAGTTCTAGTGTACATACGAACTGCGCTTGTTAAATGTAACTCGAGGATATGTTTGATGATTTTTTGTTGAGATTTTATTGTAATCTGTGTTCAAACAAACAGACAGACAGACATTTCTAAAAATGATTGAAATGTATTTTATTAATTATTCCAAGACACCTGCAACAATATTTTTCACAAAAATCTAAAACACACGTTAAAAGACACGTACAATTTACATTGTTATTATATGTATAGATAGAATTATCGATAAAAGGTATAATATTTGTCGACGTCGAGCACATCCCTAGTGTCCTTTCAGGCAAGGCGCATACGAAGCGAGACCGTCAAGATTTACGTAGCTATTAAATTTATTGCACAAATTTTAAGCATTATTATGATTCCGCTTGAATTCTCCACCGGTTAATATAATTTTAATTTAACGATGCATTTTATTAATTGTAATCTTTTTTTTTTTGCAGACGAAAATCGAGATTTCAACAGCCATTCGGAAGACGACGTGAAGAGACAGAGAAGTCATTATAACGGGGATCAGATATACTCGAATGTGAGTATTTAGTATAGAAGTAATAGTGGCCCGGCGGACGTTGTCCCGCCCTGACAATAAAAAATCCTAGAATCAGATCGCAGGACCACCTACCGGGTTCAATTGTGAATCTACATAATTTTCGGATCCACTGGGACACAGACAAAAAAAAACATCAAAATCGGTCCAACCGTTTAGGAGGCGTTCAGTCACGTAGACACGGACAGAATAATTATATATATAATGATTAGGAAACCACACCTTCGAAGTATTTTAAAATCCTATAGTGAGTGACTTTCGGTGAAGAAAAACAAAGTGATGTAACCATAATTCTAAATCATACTAATTAAAATACTAATACCATACAATTCATAAACAAATTCAAATATGTCGGGTCTGTCACTGTTATTAAGTATTCTGTCACGACAAACTATAATTTCGACATGTTTTCTAACGCGGTCATATCTATCTGGTAAACTTGGAGATAAAAATATTTCGGACAATTCGAGTGCTGAAAAAACTGTACAAAAGAAGTAAATCGTTTCTCTAAATTAAATAAAAAAATACTAAGTAATAATATGAATTACTGAAATTATTCTCATATTCATTTTGTAATATTTTATCGTAATGTCACTGTTTTTAGTATATTACAGTACTAAATTAACTTTAACATATAATATTGCTAGTAAATATAATAATACTTCTTTAATTTGGAAATTAACAATAGTTTTTAATTTTTTTTATTGTAGCACGGCAAAATGACTGCACTATGCCTGATGGTAAGCACAGTACAATCCAAAAACAATGGTGACCACCGAGTTACACACTATCGATCGCCGGTCGCTGCTGTCGTGCTGGCCTGCGAAAGGCTGGATATGCACAGGCTGATCCCGAAACGCGATCCGCAGAAGCGAATCACTATGACGGGCTTTTTCGCCATATACATGGTGGTTGCGACCCAGTCAGGCTGTAAAACCCTACCACCCCGCAATATATATACATACATATACAATATTTACATATACAAAAGGGGGACACCTTTTGTAGTCTCAATTAACGCATAGCAAATTAATATACCTACTCATAGAATATTCATGTAGTGAGTGAGTAGGTATAATAATGCTATACATATGTAACCGTTTGAAACTGTCAATACGACATCATCTCTGAAAATAAAGCCAAAACCGTCTCTCGAAATCAGTCTTTTCAAAGATAAATGGTATCTGATCTCGTTCTTTTTAAGCATACGCCATTTGACTACACGAGAGAAAGAGATAGCTTTATTCCTGTTTTTCTTTTAGAGAAAAATTGTTTAATTTTACCAATTTCATATTTATTGTAATGGACGTAATATTCATTAATAATATACATGTATTAAAAAGCATATATTAATACAAGTTGTAACTACGACTCCGTCCTAGACGTGGACCTACCTACCTAATGTAACAAAACAATAACTAATATAATCATCTGAACGTTAATTAAGTCCATTTACTTATCTATGTACCTAATGTAACAAAACAGTGACTATTAAAATCATTTGAACGTTAATTAAGTCCATTTACTTATATACTTTTTTTCTTACTTAAGTCGCGTCGTCATTAAAATTACCATAACCTTTGATGGAGTGAACCGATTTTAATGAAACCAAGACTAAATGTTACTCGAAGGTTATGATTTTCTTGTTGAGGTTTTATCGTGAATGAGACAGGCGGACAGACATTTCTAAAAATGATTGAAATATATTTTATTACCTAAGACACATTTTTTTTCCACATAAATCTAAAAGTATAGACACTATACATTTAGATTCTTATTATATACATATGTGTATTTATTATGCACTCAATAAAAATATAGAGGTTTAAAGTCACTCTGACTGTTAACTCAATAGTTTTGGGTCTTTCTTTCTACTAGTACAAAAAAAACACTTGATTTCATTAACGTTCGTGCTTATTTCAAGCCGTTCCAAATCTCAACGAGTCTTAAATTTAACGAATACTTTCATTATGATATAAACAACAATTAATTTAACAATTAACGAAACCTCGTTTCGTTTACACGGCGGTTAGAACAACCGAACAACCGTAATACGGCGCGAATTGGCGCGTAAATTCTGTCGGCCATCTTGTCGTGACGAATGGCGTCGGTCGAGCGTTAATGACGTCACATCCGGCCGCCATTACACCTTGTTCAGTATGTCGAGAGGTGAAAATAGGCTCAAATTTATCTCTTGGCTAATTCGTTCCATTGATTTTATTTTTTCGAATCAATCGGTTTGCACTCCGATGATTCAAGTATTGACGAGGTCACTTTAAGAATCTATTTTTTGTAGAAATGAAAAGTTTAATACTGAATATTGTCTTAACAGATGAAGCGTTGGTTTAAGCATTTACCTTGTCACGCTGTGCGTAGTGGGTTCAAAAACCTCTTCTTCTTCTTACCCTTATCTCACCTAAATAGGGTTGGCACAACGTGTTTTCATTTCTCACTCTCACCTGTATATCTACAACTTCTCATTATTCACACCTTTTATACACATATCATTTTCACACAATTCATACATAAGTATTTAATACGTTTTTATCTTTTTTCTAATAACACGGTTCTAGTTACATGACTTTCATTTTTTCTCATAATATACCTCATTGGTCCTCAACTTGTTTTATTTATCTTAAATATTCTAGTTGCACAATAATTCCAACTTAATATTCTTATCACTGCCACGTGTAATATTTTCTCATCTTTCTCTTTCGTTGAATTCGACCTGTATCTTAATTGCATCTGCCGGAATACACGTATGACGCAGGCCGGCATGACAGCGGCGACCGGCGATGGACACTGTGTCACTCGGTGGTCTTCATTGTTTTGGATTGTACTGTGCTTACCATCAGGCACAGTGCAGTCATTCTGCCGTGCTACTATAAAAAAAAAGTATATATTCCTGGCGAGTGATTTTCTTTAACTTGCGGGTGGAGTATTAGGGAGGAGGAGAGAGATCTTTGTTTTGATTATTTTTGATGACATAAGGAATGGGGGACGCTTAGGTCTGATGTGTGAAGCTCGCGGTCTTATCCACTGGACTACCATAGTAGCGAATTACTATAAGTAAATCCCTCTATAGACTATAAAGTTCTTATTTTATACTTGTTAATTGCTGCCCGTAAATCAATAAGGAAACTAGAACAAATCAAATAATACTTACGTAACAATGGGAAGGAGATAAGGGCATCGTTTACTTTTGGAGCGTTAATGACGTCACATCCGGCCGCCATTACACCTTGTTCAGTATGTCGAGAGGTGAAAATAGGCTGAAATTTATCTCTTGGCTAATTCGTTCCATTGATTTTATTTTTTCGAATCAATCGGTTTGCACTCCGATGATTCAAGTATTGACGAGGTCATTTTAAGAATCTTTTTTTTGTAGAAATGAAAAGTTTAATACTGAATATTGTCTTAACAGATGAAGCGTTGGTTTAAGCATTTACCTTGTCACGCTGTGCGTAGTGGGTTCAAAAACCTCTTCTTCTTCTTACCCTTATCTCACCTAAATAGGGTTGGCACAACGTGTTTTCATTTCTCACTCTCACCTGTATATCTACAACTTCTCATTATTCACACCTTTTATACACATATCATTTTCACACAATTCATACAGGTTAGACTTGCGAAAAAGGATAACGCGAACTTGCCTCGGGCGAGCGCGGTGCATTTATTAGGAACCTTTTTTAAACCAAGTATTTAATACGTATTTATCTTTTTTCTAATAACGCGGTTCTAGTTACATGACTTTCATTTTTTTTTCATAATATACCTCATTGGTCCTCAACTTGTTTTATTAATCTTATATATTCTAGTTGCACAATAAATTCAATTTAACATTCGTATCACTGCCACGTGTAATATTTTCTCATCCGTCTCTTTCCTTGAATTCGACCTGGTTCTTAATTGCATCTGCCGGAATACACGTATATATTCATGGCGACTGATTTTCTTTAACTTGAGGATGGAGTATTAGGGAGGAGGGGAGAGGTCTTTGTTTTGGTTACTTTTGATGAAATAATGAATGGGGGATGTGTAGGTCTGATGTGTGAAGCTCACGGTCTTATCCACTGAGCTACCATAGTAGCGAATCACTATAAGTTAATCCCTCTATAGACTATAAAGTCTTTATTTTATACTTGTTAATTGCTGGCCGTAAATCAATAAGGAAACTAGAACAAATCAAATAATACTTACGTAACAATGGGAGGGAGATAAGAGCATCGTTTACTTTTGCTGACTAGGGGGAGGGGGAGAATTTACAGCAATTTGAACCAAGTTCGTATGATTCAAGAAATAAAATGTTCCACATGTTTCAGCTATGGTCATCGTCTAAATGGAGCTTAAAGGACGAGTACAAACTCCTATCGGAACTCGGCGGAGCAGGTGGCGCCACCGGTTATTACGGTGAATTGTTCGATACGCCGTACGAGCACGCACCTCATCCACACTACACGCCGCATTCTGGTGAGTTGATTATTTTTTTTAAATAGGCCATCGGATATGTGTCCCTTACGCCTCATTCAAAACTACATTTTTAATCTTACTGGTGGGCGTCCAGTGGTCGACATTCGACCATAGTTCATTGATTTTTTAAAGTTTGAACTTTATTAGGGTTCTTTTGTCAACTTACTTCTATAATCAAAAGTTTTTATAATGGTTACTCAGTTATTATAATAATAGTTGTATGTTATAATATCATTGTTGAATGTAGAATGTAAAGGGGTAATTGGAACGCAAGAGTAAAATAATACATACAGTCGAGCATAGCAACCTCCTTCACAACCTTTTTTAAAGTCCATTATTGACAGATGTCAAAATGTCTTTTTTATTTACATGTGTGTATATGTTTTGTAAAATCGGAGCAGTAGTGTGAGTAATGTATATTTTAATGAATTTAATATACTTGTAATGCATTTTATATTAATAAAGTAGCTTTCTGCACTTCTCCTCCATATAAACTTTAACTATGACAACGTTCATCCGTTCGCGCATTTCTCTCAAAAAGGGATACAAAGTTTAGGCTTCACGTATTAATATATAGGATATTAGAAAGCTAAAGAGTTTGCTTGAACGTGCTATTCTCAGTAACTGCTGGTCCGATTTGAAAAATTATTTCAGTGTTAGATTGCTCATTTATGATTAAAATTTTCCGGACAGTTTTTATGGCAATTCATAATTGTTAAGTAATCTTATACAGTAGAGGTCCAAATGAAACAAACAAAAATCACCGCATAATAAAATCAAGATCCAGTGATTTTATAGCAGTCATTATAGAAAAAAGAAGGATATTCTAAGTCTTTGCCTTTTGTTTTTTTATTTATTGGTTATAGTTTTTAGTCACGATGTTATCTAATGTAGGATGTGACCAAATATTCAACGAAATTAACCTTTTTTAGGCTTATAAATGTTGCGTTTTTTTTTGTTTTTTCTTATGTCTTTGCGGCAAACAAACAGATGTCTCACCTGATGTTCAAGAGTAAAATAATACATACAGTCGAGCATAGCAACCTCCTTCACAACCTTTTTTAAAGTCCATTATTGACAGATGTCAAAATGTCTTTTTTATTTACATGTGTGTATATGTTTTGTAAAATCGGAGCAGTAGTGTGAGTAATGTATATTTTAATTAATTTAATATACTTGTAATGCATTTTATATTAAAAAAGTAGCTTTCTGCACTTCTCCTCCATATAAACTTTAACTATGCCAAATTTCACGTTCATCCGTTCGCGCATTTCTCTCAAAAAGAGATACAAAGTTTAGGCTTCACGTATTAATATATATGATTAAAATTTTCCTGACAGTTTTTATGGCAATTCATAATAGTTACGTAATGTTATACAGTATAGGGTCAAATGAAAGAAACAAAAATCACCGCATAACAGATCAAGATCCAGTGATTTTATTTGGTTTTCTTTCAACTCCTCTATAGATAGCAGTCATTATAGAAAAAAGAAGATGTTCTAAATCTTTGCATTTTGTTTTTTTATTTATAGGTTATAGTTTTTAGTCACGATTTTATCTAATGTAGGATGTGACCATGTGACCAAATATGCAACGAAATTAACCTTTTTTAGGCTTATAAATGTTGCGTTCTTTTCGTTTTTTCTTATGTCTTTGCGGCAAACAAACAGATGTCTCACTTGATGTTAAGTGACCACCGCCGTCCATAGACACTAATGACACCAGGGGAGCCGCAAGTGCGTTAACAGCCTGTATTTGGGGAAACGGGAAGGGTAGGGAGGAGAGGAGAGAGAAGGGGGGTAAGGGGAGATGAGCCTCTGGCGCTCTCACTGACCGAACAATACGCAACAATGTATGCACTTTTACTGTGAGAGGGAGGTACTACCCCGGGCGAGCCGGCCCATTCATACTAAAACGAGTAGTAGCTTCAGCATGGCGCTACCACCTTCTAAATCTGCTATTTATTTGTGCAGAACTGGACTGTGACATCTTGTAAAGCTAGCTTATAAGTAAAGTATCCTGCAGATTGAATATTATTGCAAGATATAGAAAATACTATGTATCCTCTTCATATATATTACTAGTTTTTCTTCGCGGTTTCAGATATAAAAATTAGAATAAACTAACACAAACAATACAATTCAAAGGTGAACTCTGAGAATAAAAAGATAATACAATCCGGGAATCAAACCCAGACCACATCCTCTCGTGTGAATGGGCCGGCTGTGACCCTCTCAGTAATACAAGACGCGTGCGCGTGTAACAAGATCTATTGATCACCTGTTCTCATACGTCTATTGTTAATGGAACTTACGTATCTCTACTTATTTTGTGGTCAAAGTGATTAATATGTATAGATTATTCAATCGAATCCAGAATGTTCCACTATTTATGTTAATGGAATAATCGAGAAAGAAATTAATTTAAATAAAACCTTTGTTCTCAATCTCACCTGATGTTAAGTAATGTAGTAAGTAAGTAATGTTAGTATGTAGCTTAAAGTACTGAACAAACTTATTAAACAACTAGCGGGTCGGGCGGACGTCGTCCTGCTTGATAATAAAAAAAATCCTAAAAGTCACCCGCAACGCCACCTACCGGGTCCAAAATCTAAACCATTCTCGGATCCACAGGAAAACGCACACAAAGTTTCACCAAAATCGGTCTAGCCGTTTAGGAGGACTTCAGTGACATACACGTACGACATACAAGATATATCTTTATATGTAAAGACTAGCGGACCTGGCGGACGTTGTCCTGCCTTGATAATAAAACAAATCCTCAAAGTCACCCGCAACACCACCTACCGGGTCCAATTGTGAATCTAAACTATTCCCGGAACCACTGTAAAACGCGCACAAAGTTTTGTTAAAATCGGTCCAGCCGTTTAGGAGGAGTTCAGTGACCTACACACGTATAGAAGAAATTTATATATAAAGATTATCAATCAGCTAGTTAGCTGTGCCCGCGACTCCGACCAAATCTAAACCATTCTCGGATCCACTGGAAAACGCACACAAAGTTTTGTTAAAATCGGTCCAGCCGTTTAGGAGGAGTTCAGTGACCTACACACGTACAGAAGAAATTTATATATAAAGATTATCAATCAGCTAGTTAGCTGTGCCCGCGACTCCGACCGCATGGAACCTAATGTAAAAAAAATAGTGGCTAATAAAATCATTTGAATGTATCAAGTCCATTTATCTACTTCTGTTAAGTACTTAAGTCGCGTCCTCATTAAAATTACAATAACTTTTGATAGAATGAACCGATTTTAATGAAACCATGGCTAAATATCACTCGAGGATATGTTTTATGATTTAAGGTTATATCGTAAACGCAGTACTTAAGCAGTGATGCGTTCAGACAAACAAACAGATAAACAGACATTTCTAAAAATGTATTTTAGTACTCATTCCAATACACCTGAAACAATTTTTTTCATAATAATCTACAAAATACACACACGTTAGTTATTCTTACAATAGAATACAATAGAATAGAATAGAAAACAAACTTGACAAAGTTAGGCGAGCTTAGAAATAGCTCTACCGCCATGCTGTGGTATCATTACGACATCTTTAACTGAAAGTTCCTGTTAAAGCAGGTAATCGATCCATCATAGCTATGAAAACGATGATAGCTCAATTGATAGCGTAATCCCATACCAAAATGTAGGTTGTAATACGTGGGACTGAGTCGCAGCTTTTAGTGAAGGAAATCCATGGTGGTAGAATTTTCTCTAAGTCCGCCTGCCTAGTTATCACATTCAAGTTTAAAATATATAGCCAAGCGTGTACTCGAGAGCCAATCCTCTCGAAGTGGAGCGTGTTTACCATCTTAGACTACTTTGTAATTTAAGGTCAAATGAGATTATTGTCAAATGCAATTAAAGAAGCGTTATTAATTGCAGTCTATGTTTTATTCCCATGTATAAACTGCTAGCCTCTGCCCGCGACTTCGTTCGCGTGGAATAGTTACTTTGGGCTAACGCAGCGGAAGAGCTCAATAGAAAAAAACCCAGATTTTAAAACATTTATTCGTGCTCCGCTCCTATTTAAAACCCAGATTTTAAAACATTTATTGGTGCTCCGCTCCTATTTATCTTAGTGTGATAATATATAACCTTCCTCGATAAATGAGCTATATAACACTGAAAGAATGTTTCAAATCGTACCAGTAATTCCTGAGATTACACCCTACAACATCGCAATTCACAAATCCACAAACTTTACCTCTTTATAATATTAGTATAGTTGTTATTGTAAAGTTTTATAAAGACAAAAGAAAACTTTCTTGTGTTATTATATTAATAATCAAATTAACAATGAGATAATATTTATACATATGTAGCGACATAATTATGTATTTTGTGGAATTGCATTATTATGTACCGGCGAGCAGTTCAGTCTCGGCCGGCACACATGTAACACGCGTCTCTTCATTAAAGACTAAAAAGTGATCTTTGTTTCATTACATCTACAGACATTGATCAGAGGCGAAACCTCGAAACATATAATAGAGAAGTAAATCAAATGTGTCTGGACTTTTTAGATTTATGTAAAAAAAAAATGTTACAGGAATACGTAATACGTTTCAATCGTTTCTAGACATGTCTCTGTCTATTTTCTTGAACACGCGTCACTGCTAAAGTACTACGTTCACGATAAAATCATAAAGCATATCTTGGAGAAACATTTAGTCTTTGTTTCATTAAAATCGGTTCGGTTTATCAGAAGTTATTATAATTTTAATGACGACGCGACTTAAGTACGAGAAAAGTAAATAGGAATTAGACTTAATACATTCCGATGACTTTATTAGTCACTGTATTGTACATCAGGTTCCACGCGGAAGAAGTCGCGAGTACAACTAGTTATAGAATAAAAATTATAGAATCTCCCACTGACACAGTGAACAAGCCACATCTATGTCGCGGTCTCGAAGGGAATTAAAAGAGAAAAAAACAGTTAACCTTACTAGTATACTTCTGTCGCCGTTGCAATTTACAGGGCGTGACGGCTTGACAAACGATGATGCCCGTGATTATAGAGTTTTCTTGTTACCAGTTATAACGAAATAGTCGGTTTTGCATGCCCGTTAGTTTGTCACGATCTTTCGTTTATTTATTCGTGTTTGTTTTCCTTTGATTCAAGAATTAAGGTCGACGTGAAACAATTCTCTTTTTATGGCGCGATTTAGCGAGCAGGTGTGCATTTCACCTGATATTAATTGTTCACTGTAAGCTTTATAAATAAAAAATAACTATTTCACGTTTGCTAATTGTTAAAAGTTCCTACATTTTATTGTTTGTGAGATAAACACGTTTATATAAAAAAAACAATAAGAACATGTTGATTAGTTTTTTAGTTTGGTCTTTAATTATACATTACAATAAATAGATTTTACGGAGAACATTCCGAAGTGTAGGTACATTAGTATATCTGTGTAAAAAAAAAATGTTACAGGAATACGTAATACGTTTCAATCGTTTCTAGACATGTCTCTGTCTATTTTCTTGAACACGCGTCACTGCTAAAGTACTACGTTCACGATAAAATCATAAAGCATATCTTGGAGAAACATTTAATCTTTGTTTCATTAAAATCGGTTCGGTTTATCAGAAGTTATTATCATTTTAATGGAGACGCGAATTAAGTACGAGAAAAGTAAATAGGAATTAGACTTAATACATTCCGATGACTTTATTAGTCACTGTCTTGTACATCAGGTTCCACGCGGAAGAAGTCGCGGGTACAACTAGTTATAGAATAAAAATTATAGAATCTCCCACTGACACAGTGAACAAGCCACATCTATGTCGCGGTCTCGAAGGGAATTAAAAGAGAAAAAAAACAGTTAACCTTACTAGTATACTTCTGTCGCCGTTGCAATTTACAGGGCGTGACGGCTTGACAAACGATGATGCCCGTGATTATAGAGTTTTCTTGTTACCAGTTATAACGAAATAGTCGGTTTTGCATGCCCGTTAGTTTGTCACGATCTTTCGTTTATTTATTCGTGTTTGTTTTCCTTTGATTCAAGAATTAAGGTCGACGTGAAACAATTCTCTTTTTATGGCGCGATTTAGCGAGCAGGTGTGCATTTCACCTGATATTAATTGGTACAGTAAGCTTTATAAATAAAAATAATTACGTCACGTTTGCTAATTGTTAAAAGTTCCTACATTTTATTGTTTGTTAGGTAAACACGTTTATATAAAAAAAACATTAAGAACATGTTGATTTGTGTTTTAGTTTGGTCTTTAATTATACGTTACAATAAATAGATTTTACGGAGAACATTCCGGAGTGTAGGTACATTAGTATATCTGTATGGAAATCTTAATAAGTCAATCTATTTCCAAATGTAACTATCATTTATAATGATATCTATTTTTAAAAAGAACATTTGCAAGGACCTAAGACTATCTAGTTGGTCCATGTACGTATAAGGTGATGGAACTCTTTTATAACATTCGGTAAGTAAAACATGTAATAAAAATTGAGTTAAAAACTGTAATGTGTTTGTTACAGCAACAAATGACTCAACCGGTTCCAATGCTGGCGCAGCTGGAGAACCTCCCTCGGCAGCAGCAAGTCCTGATGCAGCGGCGTTGGTAGTACTGCAGCCTCCTGCACCTCCATACCCTCCATACGCGCATTATGACGGTAAGTATCAATATTAAACCTTTGAAATGAAGGTTATTAGAGGGTGAACCAATATATGAACGATGGTGACGTCTGGAAATAACATCTCACTCTGTACATGTGTCAAAAACGATATAACTATTTATGTTTGTAAAAGTATGTATCATGAAATGATAAACCAAATCGAGTTTCTTAAAGGTTCTTCTCGATGACCGGATTGTTTGTCCGAACAGTTGATAGCTTTAACGTCCATAAGCGCCTTCTCAGAACCTAAATGGAATAAAATGCTTCAGATTTTGTATTTTACAATATTTTATTGAATATTAAGAAGGTTAAAAGATTAAGAAATATATATAAAAGTAAGAAAGAAGTAAAATATAGCTTTAGTACAACTTATTAATAGCGTTACATCTTTAAAATTACTCGTACCAAAGTACATACTATTAAAAATTTCCTATGCAAATACATTTTAAGGATAAAATAAAAAATCGCATACTAAAATATAAAAGCTCAAAGAACATTCAATGTAATCTTACTCCCGCTCTCCCATTAGCAACTTGCTAAAGTAATAAAAAAACCGACGCATAAAATAAAACAATGAGTGCTAAGACAAAAGTGGCCGAACAGAAAAACAGTTCAAGAATCAACGTGAAAACAAGATAAAAAAGGAACTGAGAAAAGCTTTCGACAAACTCGAGCTCACCACTCATAGCCACTCTGAGGGAAATCTAATTTTCTCCTCGGACCCCCGCTTCGCCCCTATGTTATAACGTCATAAAATTCATACGAACCCACTGGATTTTAGCACTTATGCATATTAAATCCAAGTCTCGAATTGGAGTACCGCAAGGTTGTATATTAGGGGCGCGACTTCTCTTTATGCTTTCGGTCTTTAATATACCACAATCTGCTTATACCCGGGGAGATAGGGGGGCAGACATCTTTAATAGCTCATTCGGGGATCTATGCAAATAATTTTAAGGGGGGTTTCGGGTGGGGAGATCATACGGGCTTTGTCTGGAGGGTGTAACGAACCGCGACACGAGTCTGTGATGCGACAGAAGTGCCTCGTGAGTACTTCAAACGGGTTTTGTAGGCTTCGGTTATAAATATTGCGCTGTCACTGAGGGGGTGAGGGGTGTTTGGAAGTGGTTACGCGTATAAAGCTTGTTATGTTGCGCGAATGGGGCGTGTTGCGTCGCTTTAGGCGTGGCAATTACGTTTCGCGTGTTTTACTTTATTAAGATTATGAATGTTTTATGTCTTAGGGATTTAGAAATTGATGCGGTGTCATCGTTTTCGTATATATTTACTATAATTTAGTTTCTAAACAAATTGTATTATTAACGACCCCGCCCGGCATCGCATGGCTGCAATGTAGGTACTTATGTGAGGTTATTAGTATTTAAAAAATTTAGATCCATTTTTAGGGCTTTGAGGTTTATATTTCATTAGAGTTAAAGAAGCTAAGTAAGAATATTCATATAAAATAATTGTTTTTGTTACACGTAACTTTAAATCTCTCGGAAACAACACATTATTTCTCTTTAATAATATATAAAAGATAAAAATTAGTAATGAAGTTATTTTTAATATATAGACAAACAATCACGGATTTTTTTAATGTTTGTAAATATGCGATTCCGTAGTACGGTATTGAATTATATGTTGTAAGGTTTAGCTAACATGGCCAATGAAACAAAACTCTTTACGAAAACTCCTTTTTAGGACTCCATTAGAATACATCGTTTTTTTTATTTTCTCGAACTGACTACGCTATTGACCTAGCAAGGTTTTAACAGCTTCACTGTACTACAATTAGAATACATCTACTACTCTGTATCGTATACAAAAGTAATATACATGGGAACCTTCTAGAAAAAATCCTCTAAACGATAATGAAAATTGCATCAAGATTAATTACCTAGTTTATTATTAAAATAGATGAAGATGACGATAAAAAAATCCAATCAACAAATTTATACTACGATACTATGTAATATTGCTACACGTATTTCTGAGTACAATTGTTTGTTGCCCTTAATAAATAAAGAAAGAAAGAACAGTAATATTCCAGATAAGGGATTCTAATTATATTCTTCCCATTAATTATTTCTCGTAAACTATTTAAAAAGAAAACTTAATAGGCTTTTAGCCTTTGACTACAATCTCATCTGATTGAAGCTAAATTTATAGGGGAAGACTCAGAAGTACACATATTATTCGACAAATGGTCAACTTGAGAGTGGCAGCTTGCCCAACGTACTTAGAATAAGGTTGACCTTTTTCCGTTGACTGTGGTTGACCACGATGTTTTACTTCACTGAAAGCTTCCCCTCGTAGATCAACCGACTCGGTGTCTAAGAACAGTAACCACTGAGCTATAATCACCTGAAAAGTACGTGTGTTATCTCTATAGGTATATTGTTGAATGCCTTTAATACATTTTTTATTCGTTTATTATTACTACTCAAGTCATACAACCGCTGATAATTTTTATCATTGCTGCTTAATCGCCATAGAAAAGCGTAAAACCTAGGCCACATTATCAAAAATCAAATCAAATCAAAATGTACTTCAATTTAGGCCCTGCGAAGGCGCTTCGATGCTACCACCGGTTCGGAAAACAATCCAGTCATCGAGAAGAACCGACAAGAAACTCGATCTGGTTAATGTCTCCATGTTGCATATTTTTACAAAACATAAATAGTTACATCGTTTTTAGTGAGCGCACGGAGAGGAGCGTCATTTCCAGACATCACAATTGTTCACATATTGCTCCACCCTATAATAGCCTTTAGATATTAAAAGCCACTTGACATGGTTCTATAGTGCTCCACCCTATAATAGCCTTTAGATATTAAAAGCCGCTTGACATGGTTCTTGAACTCACTATATTCTACGACTACATTATACTCTATAATTTAAGAGTTGCTAATAAAACTTTCGTTGTAATCGTTTCAGCTGTTTCGAAGATTAACTCAGATAGAATTCAAACACTCCGATTTGAATTATATGTAGATTTTAATATAATTCGTTATACACAAGACCTGGTGATTAAAATGAATTAAAAGTTTTCGTAGTGCACTTTATTTGTACTATGATTGGTGTAACCAGTAACCCGAATTAAACCCAAGCGTTAAAATCTTGTATACCACATATGGTTATGTACTCAGTTTACCGTCATTTGTTTTCACCGGTATTACCTCACGCTGTCCAGATATAAGCTGTTATACTGTGTTATTTATTTTTACTTTTATGTGTACTTTTTGTATCTTATATGTATTTTATATCGCCGCCGAGTGTTTTGAAAATTAAACGTCTTGCTAAGGTTTGCCTTTAAGAGATCGCTTTAAGTGATAAAGCCACCTAACTGTAAACATATACTGTAAATGGCTGTTTAATTTTGTATATTTTAAGGTGTGCATAAATAGTATATTATTATGATCTCTCATTAATATTTCATACGTTAGGAGATTTATCACTATTTATGGTTATTAGGTCATACGCAGGTAAATCCTAAAATTATAAATGATTAATCAACCGAACGTCATGAAATTTTGCACACACGTCAGAAGCACGTACAAGGATATAGAGTATCTTTCATTAAGAAAAAAAAGACTTTTCCAAAGGATAGACTACACCTATGTTAAATCGGGTGAAGCCGTACGCAAAACGTTTTGTAGGTGGTAGAGCCACGCTATAGCTATTACTAGTTTCAGCATGAAACTCCCCCTCCTCTCTCCTCCCTTCCCCCAAACACAGGCTGGCAACGCACTTACGACACCCCTGATGTTGCTAGTATCTATGGACGGTGGTGATCACTTAACATCAGGTGACCAACCTGTTCGGTTGTCTCCTCTTGATATAAAAAAAGCATATATAATAGGATCAATTCTTTCATAGTTATCGTAATATCTTTTCAGGTACTACGACCTTAGCCAGCGAGTATGCTTACGCGGCTCCCTATTCCCAATATTCGCCTTACGGTGGACCGTATACTCATTCTGCAGCCACAGGTCTACTATCAAAGTGGTAAGTTTATATTTTTTTCATGTCACATCAGTATAATCAAAAATAAATCGAAATACACCGTTTCTTCAGTATTCGGTATGCTTTGTTGGTTGGGTTTATATTATGAATGTAAATTCACAAACTACTCATAATGGTAATTATTGCAGCTCAAAGACTTCAAGTGATATAGTTTTTTCTTTAAAATTATGAGAGATAGAAAGAACGAAAGAAAATATGTTTATTGCAGCAAATACACGGATAATATGATATTAGAAAAATAGAGTAACAAAGATGTATATATAGAAAAAATAAAGAAATTAAACGTTAAAATCTATTAAAATTATGCCACGGTTTTACTGCAAAAGCGCACAATTCAGCACGTGCTGGCTGCCACCTTTACAAGTGACCCCAGCGTTGATTTTCTATTGTGGCCAATAATATAAGATCATAATAACACCATAAATGTAAAGTATGTATTATGTATGTATATAAGTAGATTTTCATATAATAAACAAGGTATTAAATAGGTCAGTTATATAAATTAATGAATATAAAAAAGGTCATGTGATTATTCCGCCGAGACATCCAAATTATAATTTTCGAAACACATCTCGGAGTCGTGTAAAAACGTGGATAATGAAATTATGTACATTAAAATACAATGAGACCAAATCTATCCGAAATATTAATACCATTTAATTAATTACAATGTACCACCTGATCAACAAAACGTAATAGTTTTAATTCCGCCCTTAATTCGATAGAACTTCCTAATGTCTTGTTAAATTATGCTACAGTATAAGATGGCAAACATGCTAGACCTAGAATTGACTCTCAAGTGAAGTTACCGAACGCTCCTATAGGTGCTTGGTATCAGATGTTCAAATGAAAGTGGTACCTAGCCAAAGACCCTTCCGCTATACTATGATTTCATCGCGATATTTTCTTTCACCAAAAGCTCCGAGATAGATACAATGCCTGAAAATACGCTGACGATTGAACCATCACCCCTTCAAGAAATCAGGATAATGACTGTCAATTAATCTAATATAAATTATGGTCAAAGAATTAGGAAAAGTTATAGTACAATTAGATATGATATAAATTAAAATGAAATGATTGATTTTGATAACAAGTACAATATAAAAAGGTAATTATTAAAAAAAGTGTTCATTTATCGTTTTCGAATATTCGGATTAGCATTTATCGTGGACTTTGTAAAGTCAGGACTTGGTTTTATAAATTCTGTGAAAATTGACGATTTTTATTACGTAACCCATCTAAAAAAAATCAGATTAGCATTTATCGTGGACTTTGTTTTATAAATTCTGTGAAAATTGACGATTTTTATCACCTTTTTTTTTTTGTAACTGGGGGAAAATCCTACATGGATACCCTCACGCCGTCGGGGGCAGCGTGAGGGTATGTCAGACTCCTACTGACTAAAAACCCCCCGGTGTACGTCTCGGAACGTCAGGGAGCCCCATCTTCGACTACACCATTCCAGCAGGACCGGGCGGACGGCGTCGATAGTATATCTACCGTCTACCATCCTGCGCGTCCCCCGGGTCCTGCCTCCACCTCACGATTTTTATCACCTAACCCATTAAAAAAAAATATTTAATTATAGGTTAACACATTTCATAAGTACTTAGGCTAACTGGCAACTGAAGCTCGATCATATCTGTACCAGATAAATCATACCAGTAGTAATCATTTCTTAAACCGCAATATATTTACAATTCAGAATGTAAACAGATATTGTTATGATTAGAAATGCAAACAGCAATAATTACTTTATTAGACACGCTTTCAATTTAATCAAAAATAAAGAGCGCAGGTGCAAAACGGTCTCCCTTAGGGACGCCTACGAAATACGTCCGTCCATCGGTTCCGAGTGATAAACCGTATGAGATTTATTCGTACGAGCACCGCCATTTGTTTTTCAGCGGTTGTTAAACCGAAAGGCTGTAAAATCCGCGTGAAAACTTAATGTGCTCTGCGGTCGAAGGCTTTTGTTAAAACGGTACGTTCTCTAGAGGCACGATCGACGAGATTGAATTAATAAATTAAAAAGCTTTCAATTCATTTAAATCACTCGGTTAAATTTTATGGTTTTAATATTCTTTTAATTACTTAACTTTAACTGTTATTTTTTTTGCGTAAGACTAAAAACGACTTTGTTTTTTTTTTCTAAATCGACTCCGTTTTTTTGTACTCAATGTCTCATAGCAATTAATTCAACAATATACGAAGTGATCGCTATGTTATTTATAATGTAGTATTTTAGTAACATAAGAACATTCGTGACGGTATAAAATTAAGTTTAAAAAATCCATACATCGAAATTTTAGAAATCAGCGATAACTCATGTACTCGGCTATATCATCTATACCATTAATAAAAACTTATGCAGCTTTCCGTACTGAAAATAATTAACGTTAACCCATAGTAACAACTAAGCATTAACAAAATTATTATCTTTACAAGCAAAGTTTAGAAATTTGTTAAAATAAGTAAGTAGAACATCAATTGCCGAATGAACGGCAACTGCAGCTATGTAGCTAATTATTTTTTTGTTATTTTTACCAGTACAAGGTTTCTATGACCTTTTGTTTAAAAAATCAGGTGAAAAGTTGAAAATTTTGAATTAAAATGCCCATGCAAAAAGTAAGCTACGTACCAGCTAGCAAAGTATATGAGTGATTGCGCTACATAATAAGTGAGTCGCAACATTTCAAAATAAGCTAAATCTAATTTTAGCCGTTCCAAATATTTTACGTTATCTTCAGATTTTGTACACGTAGAATATGAAGATCATAAAAAAACTAA
>MU159819.1:109777-133999 GCA_015888305.1 Antheraea pernyi | reverse complement strand
CCAAAAAATAAAAAATAAATGTTAGGGGTTTAGCCTTTTTAGGGGTTTTAGGGGTTTAGGGTTAAGCCTTATCACTTAGAGGTATCAAAAATAGATAGTAGCCGAATCTCAGACCTACTGAATATGCATATAAAATTTCAAAAAATCGGTCAAACCGTTTCAGAGGAGTACGGTAACTAACATTGTGACATGAGAATTTTATATATAAGATTATTATTTTATGAATTAGGCACACATTTTTACCAGTATGCGCGCCTCACGAAGTCAAACATGTATTTTGTATCTCTCATCTCGACTAAACTAATAAAATTTGAAAAATAAGAAGAAGAAAGTAGTCCGGTGAAGCTGTTAAGACTTTGCATGGTCAATAGCGTAGTCGGTTCGAAAAAAAAGAAGAAATGAAAACCCTTCCGCAATATATGTAACCTGTTTTGTTTTAAAATGAATGTTGGTACATATACATGAGATTGGTAAACAGCTGAACCGTTTCGTCACTCACCGTGGAAGTTGGCGGCTGTTATCATGACGAAAGTTGTTATAATTCGCCACTAGATGACACCATAGTTTTCAACCAATTGTTATAAAAATTGTTTTGTTTATATATTTCAAGATAGAGAATATTTACGTACATATTTCAAGATAGAGAATATTTACGTACATATTTCAAGATAGAGAATATTTACGCTCTATCTCTATTCAACATCATATCAACCTTTAAGATCCGTTGCAGGGTCATAGGCTTTTTCTCGAAAGAAGGTATGTGCATAATCACCACACCAGCCCACGACGTATCGACGATATCAAACTTCGAGAAATCTCCAGTTCTATATAGTCTTACATACAATGGTACAACAGGAACATTTCTCAGGTTAAGGTTTCGTTACGGTGTTTTCCTTCACTGTCAACCGATAGTGTTAACAATTTAAATTAGTACATAATATATTGTACGTGAATTCCGACAGATTCATTGGTACATGCCGGGGTTCGGATCTGCGGATATCGAAATGACCAGCACGATCATCTATCTCTATTGCTAAAGTTCATTATTTATTACAACAAATAATAATAGTTACAAAGAATAACAAGCATGCGCGGAGTAGCGACTTCAGCTCTGTATCATATGTACACAGTACAATGGTTCAGGTCTAACAGTACAAATATATATTGGTTGTAGTACATTGAAGATCTATAAACTCCCAAGAGTGTTGACCAACCTTCCCGGAGAAGGTTTTATCTTAACAATTTTATAATAACTCGCCACCAGGTGGCACTAGGCTGTGCTTTATTTTTAATAAGTTTAAAGATAAACGTGGACATAGTCACGTTCTCTTATTATTTTCATATAAGTATTAAATAAATTATGGTATGTACCTGGAAATTAATGCAATAACCACCTAGTTATCAGTATTACTTTTGCAGTTTCTAACTTTAAAACCATGTAAGTTATGGACTAAAGAATCACAGGACACTAACACAATGAAAAAGAACTGTTTTGAGCAAGCGGCGTCGTGGATGAGGTGCCGGAATAAACAATAAAACTAGTTATTTTGTTCAACTATTTTTATGCAACAATAAATTATTTAACATATCCCATATCACTAATTTGAGCAAGCGGCGTCGTGGATGAGGTGCCGGAATAAACAATAAAACTAGTTATTTTGTTCAACTATTTTTATGCAACAATAAATTATTTAACATATCCCATATCACTAATGAAAGCGTTGTGTGTGGAGCTATTCTTAAATATAAAGGTCCAATCCCTTTGTACAAGCCGTACAAACCCTCTGCTCTGTATATTTTCGTTAGACAATCCACTATTCCGGTGTAGAGAATACTTCCTTGAAGCGCAGATCCTGAAAAATTGAATATTCCTGTTTTACTCGAGTTGAATTCAGATATTATAACTCATTATGATAACTATTATTTCCTTTGACTAATGGCGGGCGTGGTGTTTCTTGGGATGTCTCGTGAGCTTTGGAGTATTTTTCTGTATAGTGTATGAAGATGTCTTGTAAATGGGCTATATGAGTTAAGAGAGTGTGGCTACGGACTCTAACGGTATTAGTGTTCGTAAGTAGTAGCATTTACTTTTGCAATAAAACGATAAATTAGGCCCACGAAGAAGTGGATTTTTTCATGCTCCGAAGACCGCTGTGGTATGACCTAGGTATTCATTCTATGTTCCTATGTAGTTTTTTGTTATGTATTTATTTACATTATGTTTAATTTAAGTTAGAGATGTAAATTATTATTAACTTGCCCCAAACATAATGACAACAATAATGAATGAAAGGGAAAGTCAATCCTGAAATAGAGGTAATCACTAATACTGTTTTGTTTATAATATTGTTAATTTGTAAGAGAAGATATATACAATATTAGGACCCACATTGATACAATTAAGCTATTTAATAAGAAAGCTAGAAACAAAGCAATAACGCTGAAGACCTAACCATTGCAGAATTGGCTATGGTTAGCGGAATCATTGGTCAATCGACGACATTACCCTGATTATAAAGCCGTGTATTGACTACGTCCAGCGGCGTTTCGACAATCACACACAACACACTGGAGAACAAGCTCGCGACGAACGCGAGCGTGACCGGCGAATTCTCGTAGAAGCCGCGCGCACGCAGTTCCTCTTTCATTCTGTAATATTCCAAAAGGCAATTACCCTGGTTGTAAAGACGAACGGTGGTGACGTCAATTGGGCATATGATTAATGCCACGGCGACACCGCTTAATGCACTCGCGCAGAATGCTAAGCCAAATGGTGAATTCATACAAACGTCGTTGGCCAGTAGTGCTTCTTTGGTGCTGAAAATATTAAATAACTGTATAGCTTATCCTAGCCTATTATCCCTCTCATCATAAAAGTTACAGTAGCAATTATATAGTTTGCAAATAGAGCTGAGGTACCAATTATATACGTCATGTCTAAAAAAGATTCAATTCATATCAAAAATATCACATATATATTTTCCTACATTTTAGATCTTCTCCATTTATTTATTTTATACTGTGATTAATATAGAATAAACGTGGATAGGTAGTGAAATTACTTAAAATAATGACTATTTATAACTAGTACTCTTAAATATAATTTTAAATACAGATATCTTACGCAGAGAAAGTGGTGAGCTGTGCTGCGCTACCTATAGCTAATCTGGTGCAAGTTGCTGTAACACCGGCGAAAAATCCTTTAACACCCTCAGTTCTATAGATAGTGGCACATCCATCAAGCATACCTGAAATTAATAAGGCAAGAAATCAAGGAAAGAATATGTTGACAAAATATTGCATGAACTTAAATGTGTCACAGTAGTACTAAATATTGCAATTTTCGTGCATTTTACATCCACTTGCAGCTACTGTCTGTGGATTTTTGGATCTTATATATCTTGTTGAAGAATCGACTTCCACGCAACGTAAATTAGGCTTTATATGTGGCGTTCTCGTCACACTTTTGTAAGGGTGTTAAAAAATATTTAAACATTTTGAAGACACTCTCAATGGGCTGTGTGGGCTCAATTTCGAGTGGCTAAAAGGGCTACGATAGAGCGAGACAAGACGATTACTTTGTATTGATACTAAGTCAGAATTGATTAATGCCCAGGTACAATTGCTCTTAAGTAAATTTTGTAAAATTTCGTACAAAGTATGCATATTATTAATTATTTCTTCCCTTTTAGTCAAAAACCATATCATCCCCTTCTCCCCCCCATCCTCCAAACCCTTGGATCATCCACTGTGAACTTATAATTGAGCCAAAATAAATCAATTTTCAAACCTTTATATTCGTACTGTCTTCCGACCGCAATGCTTGGGTGAGCTGCTGCCTGTATCCTTGTCTTTAATACGGAGGTAGGATTCGCAGCGATTCCACTTATAACACCACTAGCGCTCGCCCAAAATATTGCCTTATTGATGCTGATATCACCGTTTTTGCTTTTGGTCCAACCCTGTACTTCGGCTATGTGATATGTTCCTAATCTGGAAAATAAATGTATATTGTAAATCTTAACAAAATTCTCTTTACAGGTTTCATGGTACTCTTAATAAAGTGCCAGCTTTTCACTTGTTTACTATTTCAAACAGAAATAATTGTATTGTTCTATGTGTTTAATTTTCCTCATAATGTTTGTTTTTACTTTTAACCGTTAGCGTTAGTAATAAACCAAAATTAGTAATTTAAATTGAATCCCGAAAATTCCTTGCAACATATTAAGGTGCCGCAAAGGTCGATTGATCTATGCTGCCTCATTTTTTAAACTATTTATGATAATTAAGGTAGGGTAGATGCCGTCAACTATCTCGAGAAAATCAATGAGGGGTAGAAATGAGTCGGTCATTTGCTTTAGAGTAAGGGATCCCGGAATTACTCAGTCTCTATTCTTTTGTATACACGACTGCATTGTTTAAGGTTTGAAGTGATAGTGACCTAGAGGTTTCCTGTTCCAACACAGTAAGTTTTATCCTATGATCAGCCTGACCTTTCGGAATGGACCTGGAATACTCCATAATAAAACCATAAATAACATTACTAAGTGTTAAGTCATAACTCATGCCAATTTATAATCTAAAGCAATATAATTAGGTATAATATTAGACGAACCTTACAGAATTCATTGTGAATCCTAAAACCACTGCTGGGGCTAGCCCCTTTTGCAACGCGAGCGCTCCATCGGCTCTCGCTATGACATACAAGGCGTGGAAGATCCCTCTGTATCTGGTAGTTTGTTCACTGCGACTTCGCAGTTCACCTTGGAGCTGAAGCCTAGTTTTGACGACGTCCATCGGATTGGTAATTATAGTGGCACCCGCACCCGCCAGACCGCCAATAATAAAGTCCATTTTAAATCTAAAATGATATTCCGTTCTTCAAATCCATCCTCCTTATTATGTATATAGAATATAGATACCAGGTTAAGTGTACAAAACAGTGATTGAAATGGCTCTGTTGCGTTGTACGAAAATATTCCTACAAGGCTTACTATAGAAAACGGTGCCAGTTTTGGCTTACATTAAGTACAGTCCAAAATCTTTCATTTGTCGTTGTGTAACCAATATTTAATAATTGTTGTAATTTGCTTTGCTATTTCGATATACAGTACTATCTCTCTATAACGAATTTCAAGGGACCGACAATTTTTTTCATCATAAAGAGTTTTCGTTATACGGACCGAAGAGAACAAATAAATGGTTTTGTGGTAAACCAATGAAATTTATCTAACTTCTACGTTATAGAAAGTTTTTCGTTATAACAAACGACGTTATAAAGAATTTACACTGTATATATACTATATACTTGGCTAATAGATAATGCGATCCTTAATTCTTTAATCGTTATTTCAGTTCTATTTTATTGGTCGTCATTGATGTTAAGCTACGATGTATTTGAAGATACTACAAACCTACAAAGCTAAAAACTTCTCAAACAGTTATTCAAACACATCGATTTTCGTACTGTGGGAGGTAGATAATACATAGCTAATACCATACGTTTCATGGTATCGTAACTGTTTCTGCAAAAACTGATAAATACAAATAACTGAAATTTTAGTACCAATTAAAAACCGACATTATATACGTACAAAGTTTTCTACAAAGTATTTTGTACTAGTTTTGTAAGATATCTTTACATTACATTGTTTCCTTTAGCTATCTTTCACCTTCTAACAATCTATATATTTATAACTGTCAGTTAAAATAACTACTAGTGGATATCTATAGGTCCGCTTATACGTTTCAGTAAACACAGATAGATAAAAAAAACTGTGTGTAGTTCAAACGCGTTAGAAGTGAAACCTTTAAAAAGAAAGCGAGAAGAGCGGATGCCTCACTGTTCTCCAATACCCGAAGGCAAGCGAGACACTGACTCCCACTCTACCTGACACAGTGTTTACCGCCACCACTTTTCGTCAGACAAAAAAGTTGTGGACAGAATTTGAAATAAGAACTCTCACTTCAAAAAATCTAGCTTCTTTACATAGTATAAAGTGAAGTCGCTTCCGCCGTCTGTTCACATAGATCTTTTAAACTATTCAACGGATTTTAACTCAGTTTTCAGCAATAGAAAGAGTGCTTCAGAGGAAGGTTTATATGTATAATACATACATATTATAGTACAGAAAAGCTAACAAATTCAAAGAAGCAATAGAAAGAGTGCTTCAGAGGAAGGTTTATATGTATAATACATACATATTATAGTACAGAAAAGCTAACAGATTCAAAGATTTGTAATGTGATGTCGTAACAAGCACTGGCTAAACCTTACGAGATAGACCAAATTAATTTACTACGGAATTGTATATCTTAAAAAGATCGATAAAAAAGTCCGTAACCATTTTTACCTTTTTACAAAAATAATTCTGTATTATTTACAAGAGCGTAGCGACTCTATATTTTAATGCAAAAATCAACAGTAATAATTTCTCTATTGAGTATAGTATTACACTAAGCATTTTAAGTACGACTCTATCACAAAATATTTGTTTATAATTTTTTTTCAAACGTCTATTTCATATTTCGTCGTATTCTATACGTTTGTAGAAAAAACGACACTAACAATAGAAAAAAGGTATTTAATACATTGAAAGTTTTAATACAAAGAAATACAAACAACAGATACAAAGAAACAAAATGTATACTATAGCTAACTTCAGGGTGTCGGTTTTTCGTAACAGTGTGCGCGCATGGTAATAATTTCAGGCTGTCGGTTTTTCGTGACGAATTATAATATCAAAAAACTGCCTTTAATAGTATTTCATTCAAATGGATATCTACAATGCACCCGTGCGAAGCTGGGGCGAGTCGCTAGTTTTACTTATAAATTAGTAAACTAGAGTTAGCTAATATTAGTTACCACAGTTATGTAAGTTCATAGAACAAGAAAATTAAAGCGTTTCAATACCATTCGTATAGTTAACTGTCAGTTATTCATCAGTTTTATCTTTTTTTTAATTTTGTTTATCGCCTGATTTTGTTGGATAATCTGTTGTTAACGGACAATTAAATGTATATTTTAATGAAAAGCAATGGATCTGTTTAGAGATTAAAATGATATTGGAATGTATGAAGCCTGTGTTTCCGATTCAGATGATCAAGAATTTGATTATTTTATAAAAAAAACAAACTTTCAGACGAGTTTTGCAAGAGCGTAGCGACTCTATATTTTTATGAAAAAATCCATAGTAATAATTTCTCTATAGAGTATAATATTAGACTAAGCACTTTAAGTACGAATCTATCACAAAATATTTGTTTATAATTTTTTTTCAAACGTCTATTTCATTAGTTTATATATTTATCTCATAATATTATTGACTTCTTTAGTAGCTATCATATACACATATTGATTTACATGTCCTTAAATTTAAAGACACGTATACTAAAATAATTCAGTCGTCGTGTTTTTTATTATAAACATTATATTCCATTTAAGACTCAGGTTTCTAATAATCTTTCAACCAACCTATATCTTTGAAGGCAAAGTATTGTAGTTGTAAATTTTACAACCATGATAAACTACAATCTATACATTTTAGCGTTATCTATTGTACGTCGCGATTATATATGTAAAATACATAGTGATATACTAAAACTAAAATTGTTTTATTGTTAAATAATTCTAATCTCAGTATAATTAAAAAAATTGGGATTGTAAGTTGGTTTCGTCGATAGTATAATATGGTTTGATAGATTACAGATACGTTATGAATTTTAGTTTATCTGCGTATAACCCCATGAAACTTTCTTGGAATTAGAAAAGAGTTTTTGGCGGGACCTTGGAATACCGTGTAGTGGTCTTTATATTTTATTCATAATCTTGTGTTATCTGGCTCTATATTGTGTAATGTTGGTGGTGCTTTACGTAATATAGTTTGGTTATTGTGCACAGGTGAAGTGGATCGGAAATAATACCACGGAGCATGGATTCTGACTTGCCACAAAACTCCCAGCTAAGTTCTAACAAGATGGCCACCATCTTGTTAGTTAATTGTAATTATATCAAGAAACTTGTAATATTGTTAATCACTTGACAATGGCAGTAATAGTCTACTAGAGGACTGGTTGTCAAAAATAAAAGAAGAAATCAGAAAAAACGACTATAGGTCTAATAAGAAATGGAGAACAAGTATAAATTACTTGAAATTAGAATGAAGACAATACTGAATGTAAAGGAAATTCAAATTCAATCCAGGGACGTGACAATAGGAAGGAAGGAAGAGCAAAATGCCAGAGGTTCTCGGCCCTACAGTGTTAAAATATCCTAAGATTTATATTTATTATGCACAACATTTATTTGTTAAAAGTTAAAACGTACTTTAGAAATAATATTTGCCAAGAAAAGTTACGCAACTTATCTATTCTTTACCGAATGTCCATACCCGGAATTTTGAAGTTTTCTATTGTTGTTAATACTTTTGCTGATCAAAATATCAAATAAAATGAATTCTAATAGTATCTTAATAAATAATAATAATTTTACAGTCCAACAACAAAAATACACAATCATTCTAATAGCGTTGGTGCTTGTTGCATAGTTTTGCAAGGTGGTAGAGCCACGCTGAAGCTATAACTGGTTTCAGCATGAATGGGTCGGCCCGTCTGGGGTAGTACCACCCTCTCACAGAAAACCGGCGTGAAGTAACAGTGCTTGCATTGTTCCGTATCGTTCGGTCAGTGAGAGCGCCGGAGGCCCACCTCCCCCCTCTCCCTTTCCACCTTCCCTCTTCCCCCTTCTCCGCGAACACAGGCTGGCAACGCACTTGCTACACCTCTGGTGTTGCTTGGTGTCTATGGACGGTGGTGATCACTTAACATCAGGTGACCCACCTGTTCGTTTGCCTTCCTATGGTATAAAAAAAAAGAAAAAAAAAGTCATTTGTTACAAGGAAACTACAAAGTTATCACGGGCAATCCCAAGTCTCAACGAAATACGTAACTATTTACACTTGGCTGCTAACCGTGGTCGGGATTTCATTTATGATAAGTAATTATATAGTTGATTGAAAGTATACGTCTCGGAGTAATTCATATAATTTACTCGTGCATTTCAAATAGTAACATACTACAATGTACAACTATGTATTTAAATGTAGAGTCTGGTTAATGTATAGGACGAATTTATTTGAAATAGCTGTGATCGCGACTCCTTCCGCGTGAATCCTAATGTAAAAAACAATGACTAAGGAAATCATCTGAATGTATTCAGTTCTATTAACTTATCTACATTTCTCTCGTACTTAAGTCGCGTCGTCATAAAAATTACAATAACTTATCATAGAGTAAACCGATTTTAATGAAGCCAATACTAAATGTTACTCGAGGACATCCTTTATGATTTGATTGAAGTTTTATTGTGAAAGCAGTAACTTTAGCCGTGATGCGTGTTTAAACAAACATAAAGACGGACAGACATTTCTAAATTGAAATGTATTTTATTACTTATTCCAAGACACCTGCAACAATTTATTTCACAACAATCTAATAAGTTAAAAAAAAACAGACACGTTAAAAAATCTGCAAAATGTACGTTTTACATAGGAAAAGTAACAATTAATTTAGATGATAAAGTAATGTGGAACAACAAAATATTCGATTGAGAATTCATTCAATGAAAAATGAGAGTGCCTCAATGACCTTCGCGATATTTACAAGTCAACAATAGTGATATTCTTGTTTGGATCCGCTAAACTAACGTCATAATACGTGATCAATGAATTAATTATCGTTGATACAGTAAAATAATGAATAAATATACCTTAAATAAAGCGCAGTCGGTGTGATCACGCGATAACTCACATATAACAACACAGTTTTTTCATTTCACTGTCTGTGGTTACCTATCGATTATAAAATGCACTTAGAACTCCATTTAAATAACACTCTAAAGAAAATATCATTAATAAAGTGTTTAAGTACTTTTTTTAACACTCGACTGCTTGAAAGATAAACTATATTTAAACAAATAATTACACCACGCCCTCTCGTACCGTAGTTATCTCAATTCAATGTCACGAGACAGACTTGCCGTGCAATTATTTGTTTAAATATAGTTTATCTTTCAAGCAGTCGAGTGTTAAAAAAAGTACTTGACATTGAATTGAGATAACTACGGTACGAGAGTGCGTGGTGTGACGCGAAAATTGTAGTCTGTGACGTGTTCGTGTATCGCGGAAGTAATAAATAGCGGATGATGTAATGTAATGTAGAGTATCTTAGTGTAAAGGCCTGTCGATGACTGGCGATTCTGTTTGATCTTTCATAATAACTAACTTGCCCGCAGAATTCACTATAGTGTTGCGACAGGTTTGTTTATATAAAACACTAGATCAGAATATGCGTTGACATATAGCATTATCATTAGATACTAGCTGTTACCCGCGACTTCGATCCCATGAAATTTAGTATAAACCGGATTAATGTTAATAATTTCAATTTACAAATTATGAAACATAATAATTAATTATAATTTATTTAAAAAATCAAAAAGAACACAGTTATTCGATTATTTTCTGTTTTCACTTCTGTCGGTAGTACTTATGATAACCTTGTTTTTTCCTGTACGTGTGTATGTCACTGAACTCCTCCTAGACGGCTGGACCGATTTTGATGAAATTTTGTGTCCGTGTTCCAATGGATCGGAGAATGGTTTAGAATGGATTCATCCAGTATTTTTAATTTACAAAATTCCTACATTTGCTGTTCGCAAAAATATAGGGTAACTTATTAAATTTTCTTTCATTTGCGAAATTAATAAGTTAACTTTTTGTCACTATTTGATTTTAAAAACACTTTTACGCTACAAAGCTAAACTTTTCACGACAAAAATCACAGTGAAACATATACTAGCGTAAATATGAATATGTTTCGGTTTGGAACGTCAAAATGGCACTTCATTGTAACTCGCACTCGCAAATAAGCATTTACGCGCCTTTACGTACTCGCGCATACTCGCGTTTCGAAACTTGATACCTATAAAGTAAACAAACAAAACTCGCACTCACAAACTATGTCTGACAAGTGAGCAACTAGGTGGCGCTTTTAAAATCCCATACAAACCGTAGTGAACGTCAACGCGTTCGAGTGTGTACAAAAACTCACACTAAGCACACTGAAATTCAGATTATTTGGAAGTAGTTTTTCGAATTGAACACATTTACAACAACAAAATTTAAAATTATGAAACAAAATTTTAGTAACTTGGGCATTATTTTCTGTTTTTTGCATGAAAACGTAGCCTAAGATACACATAAAATATACTATAACTTTTAAAGTGGGCACAGCATTAGGAGATAGATCGATTAATGTACATGAATGTCGCACTGTACTAAGATCTGGCACTAGCATATTTTGGAGATGTTCCGTGAAAATAGACATACTCAGTAAAACTGCTGAGTAAATTTGTTTACATATTTTGTTAAAGATATAACTCTTTTCGGCTAAGAGATAGTGTCACTAGTTGCATTTTATTAACACAATATTCTTGTCTACTGCTACTTTTAATATATATTCTTCTATTCGGACATATAATATTGAATATGTAAAAAAAAGAAACAAAAAAATGCCCAAGTTACTAACGTTTTGTTTCGAAAAATTTACTTTCGGTTTTGATCATTAAAACGAAAGGTTTTTTTCAAGTTATATTTTATTTTCAAAAAGAGCAATAATTCTTCTATATATATCGCTACATTTAATATTTTATTGTAAATTTGTTCAATCCGAAAAACTACTTCCAAAAAATCTGAATTTCAAATGTGACTATTCTTTAGAAGCCCATAACATCACAAATAAATGTAAAAAAAAAATATGGATTCACGTTTATACCTACTAGAAGTCCACAACAATTTATTTCACAACAATCTAATAAGTTAAAAAAAAACAGACACGTTAAAAAATCTGCAAAATGTACGTTTTACATAGGAAAAGTAACAATTAATTTAGATGATAAAGTAATGTGGAACAACAAAATATTCGATTGAGAATTCATTCAATGAAAAATGAGAGTGCCTCAATGACCTTCGCGATATTTACAAGTCAACAATAGTGATATTCTTGTTTGGATCCGCTAA
This sequence comes from Antheraea pernyi, assembly GCA_015888305.1. Taxonomy (NCBI): domain Eukaryota; kingdom Metazoa; phylum Arthropoda; class Insecta; order Lepidoptera; family Saturniidae; genus Antheraea; species Antheraea pernyi. The sequence goes on along the minus strand of MU159819.1, from coordinate 121,922 downwards.
ACTAACGTCATAATACGTGATCAATGAATTAATTATCGTTGATACAGTAAAATAATGAATAAATATACCTTAAATAAAGCGCAGTCGGTGTGATCACGCGATAACTCACATATAACAACACAGTTTTTTCATTTCACTGTCTGTGGTTACCTATCGATTATAAAATGCACTTAGAACTCCATTTAAATAACACTCTAAAGAAAATATCATTAATAAAGTGTTTAAGTACTTTTTTTAACACTCGACTGCTTGAAAGATAAACTATATTTAAACAAATAATTGCACGGCAAGTCTGTCTCGTGACATTGAATTGAGATAACTACGGTACGAGAGTGCGTGGTGTGACGCGAAAATTGTAGTCTGTGACGTGTTCGTGTATCGCGGAAGTAATAAATAGCGGATGATGTAATGTAATGTAGAGTATCTTAGTGTAAAGGCCTGTCGATGACTGGCGATTCTGTTTGATCTTTCATAATAACTAACTTGCCCGCAGAATTCACTATAGTGTTGCGACAGGTTTGTTTATATAAAACACTAGATCAGAATATGCGTTGACATATAGCATTATCATTAGATACTAGCTGTTACCCGCGACTTCGATCCCATGAAATTTAGTATAAACCGGATTAATGTTAATAATTTCAATTTACAAATTATGAAACATAATAATTAATTATAATTTATTTAAAAAATCAAAAAGAACACAGTTATTCGATTATTTTCTGTTTTCACTTCTGTCGGTAGTACTTATGATAACCTTGTTTTTTCCTGTACGTGTGTATGTCACTGAACTCCTACTAGACGGCTGGACCGATTTTGATGAAATTTTGTGTCCGTGTTCCAATGGATCGGAGAATGGTTTAGAATGGATTCATCCAGTATTTTTAATTTACAAAATTCCTACATTTGCTGTTCGCAAAAATATAGGGTAACTTATTAAATTTTCTTTCATTTGCGAAATTAATAAGTTAACTTTTTGTCACTATTTGATTTTAATGAAAAGCTTTAATTATAAAAGTTAATTATAACAAATTATTACAAACTTGAGTAGGTTGACATTTGAGTAGCTTAGTTCAATGAACTGTCCATTGCATGTTATTAATAAAACAAATAGTCAATTTCAGTTATCTTTATGCAACAATAAATGATTTAACATATCCCATATGACCAATGAAAGAGTTGTGTGTGGGGCTATCCGTAAGTACAAAGGTCCAATTCCCTTGTACAAACCGTACAGACCCTCTGTTCTGTATATTTTCGTGAGACAATCCAGTACTCCAGTGTAAAGAAGACTGCCTTTAGCTGCAGTACCTGAAACGTTGGAGATACGGCGGTAAAATTAAATTACATTCTATTTAAAATCATATCTTCGTAATCACGTTTGAAAGTTTCAAGCACAATTAAGCAATTTTATTATATACCATCGTTTCAGAACCTTTTTCCACCACACAGCCGACGGGTTTAGCAGTAAAATGCAGCATTTATTACAGTTTTTATTAGGCGACAAATACAGTTTTTTAAACGAATGCTCAAAAGGAGTGTGATTTCTGACTCTATGTATGTTCATTTCTTTGTTACCGCTTTGTAGCTTAAACAATCTGATCATGGATCTTGACTTCTGAGATCCCTTAAATTCATTTTAATTTATTGACTGAATATATTATGAAATATATATCATATATATATATTTATATAATGTTAAAATATTACGTCTATAAATCTAAAAGAGATTTTACAGACAAGTTCTTGTTTTGTTTATTAATAATCGTGATTTTTCAGTTTCGTGATTTTTGAAGAAACTTTGACTTTAAACAATTTGTAAGGTCATGCTAATTATGTTTTTTTTTGTTTTAAGTACCCATTTGACGCTTAATATTAATTTATTTTATTACGTTTTATAACTATAACAACTATATTCTATTTGGAAATATATCAATAGAAGGATATATTTTGCATTGTTGCGTTTCGTTCGGTCAGTGAGAGCGTCGGAGGCCCGTCTCTTTCCCCTTTCGTCTTTCTTACTTCCCTCTCCCCTCAAACACAGGATGGCAACGTACTTGCGACTCCCCTATTGTTGCTAGTGTCTATGGACGGCTGTGATCACTTACCATCAGGTGACCCGCCTGTACGTTTGCCACATATAATATTAAAAAAGGAAATATTTTTAGTAAATTCTTGTCCAACACTACTACTATTTGGATTCCATTTATGCACCCTTCATTTAATAATCTACTTGTATTTACATTGTATAATAGAAGTTAAACAAAAAATGTTATAAATTGTTTTACAAGTTTTTGCTGTATTATATATATTACACAAAAATATGTAAAAGTCTTTCTTAGCTTTATTTGAACCGTTTTTTCGTAATATACAACAAAACATAAGAAGCTAATAAAATTTGTTAGTTACACAAATAACGTAAATATTGTTCGATCCATAACCCAACTAACTTAATGGTAAAGACGTATATTATGTACGTTATATTATAAATAATAATAACAGTTGTTAGTATTTCATATCAAATAACCACCTAATAATGTTTTCTTTGTGATTTTTACAGCTGTATTAGTAGAAAAACATACATATATCAAATGACAACACAACCACGGTTAGTGAAATCGATTGTTAAGTAACATTGTTACCCTGATTGTAAAGCCGTGTATTAACTAAGTCCAGTGGTGTTTCGATAAAAATTCCTAATACGCTGCAGAATAAACTCGAGACGAACGCGAGCATGACTGGCGAGTTCTCGCAAAAGCCGCGCGCACGCAGCTCCGCTTTCATTCTGGAATATTCGATAAGACAGTTACCCTGGTTGTATAGCCGTATGGTGGTGACGTCCAGGGGACATATGACAAAAGCCACGGAGATACCGCTTAGTGCGCTCGCGCAAAACGCTAGGCCCAATGGGGAATTTGTGCAAACATCGTGCGCTAGAAGTGCTTCTTTGGTGCTGAAAATATTAATAAACCAATATTATGATTCTTTCCATGTCCTGAATAGGTTTTATCATCATCATCAGTCAGTAAGAGACCCGCTGCAGCGCTATGGGTCTCATCCCGAAGGAAAGTGTGGGCATAATCATCACGGCGTATTGGTGATTACAAACTCTGAGAAATCTACAATGCTATATCTTCCTATATACGGTATGTAATACACAAGATCATTTGGTAGGTTCAAGTTTCCTTACAATGTTTTTCTTCACCGTTAGACGATAGTGTTATAATTTGAATTAGCAAATGTTTGCGAATTCCAAAGAAACCGTTGGTACATCCCTGCTGTTCGAGTTGTGAGCTCAAACCTGCTGTGATCGGATTGTTATCGCCACAAGATATCACATTTACCTGATAATAGTTATCCTTGTGAAAAGGATTAATTGCCAGTCACTAATAACCGAGTATATTCTGATTGATCCTACATACATATTAGAAACTGTACTGTTTTTTTTTAATTTCGTCATGCAGACGAGCTTTAGATCTAAGCTGTACATATGTGTTAATTCCTCAGTTCTTTCGTGATAGCCAGCAATCCCTATGTAGACCGAGGGGTACAATATATGGATGACATAAGGGAGCATAAGTCTACATATCTTTGGTATTTTTTTACTTATTTATATAGAAATGTCTTACGTAGAAAAGGTGGTGAGTTGTGCTGCGCTTCCAATAGATAATCTGGTGCATGTGGCTGTAACGCCGGCAAAGAATCCTCGCATACCCTCAGTTCTATAGATCGTGGTGCAGCCGTCGAGCATTCCTGAAATTAAGATAAACTTTATTAGGGTATATAAATGCTGATGACACAAATTTAAACCATTAATAATTAATTCTTTTCCAGATATACATTTGCCCTTCAATTCAATATTAAAAGCAATCATTTTTGTAATAAGTTTTCTAAAAAAAAACTCAATGTTTAGTTTTCAAAGAAATTAGTCTGCTCATTAGTTCACTGAGAAAATTAGCAAAGTACACATAATTGGTTAATTCGATTGGATTCAATTTAAGTCCAAAAAAAGGCAGATTAAAGATTGGATGGATCTCAATAGTAGAATAATAAAACACATTATACTAGATTTGAAAGTAAGTTTTATATGCCTTACAGTGGAAATCAAGAAGGTATCTCCTCAGCAGAGAAAATAAATAGTTATTTCAATTCTGGGAGGTAGTTGATTACTTTTCCTTTTGTAGTTTTCTAAAATCATATCGATTCCTTTATCATTATCCATGGTTAGGTTGGAGAAGAAATATTAAACAATATCTAACCTTTATAATCGTACTGTCTCCCAACGGCTATGCTTGGATGGGCAGCGGCTTGTATCCTAGTCTTTAAGACGGAGGGAGGATTCGCAGCAACCCCGCTTATAACACCGCTGGCGCCCGCCCAGAATATAGCTTTATTGACGCTAATTTCACCGTCTTTAGATTTAGTCCAACCTTGAGCTTCAGCCATGTGGTATGATCCTAATCTGGATGATATAATAAGTTTATAAATTTTTTTTATTTATAGTTTATATGTTTTAGCATTTAACCACAATCGCATCTGATGTTACATGACGATTTGGTGCAAGACGGTAAATATTGGAGATCTGCAGGAACTGGCTCTTAAGTTCAACCACCTGAGTACACTCACAGCTGCTTGGCGACAGATTTTCAATAAGTTGTGGTTTCATCGCGATGTTTTTCTTCACCAAAAACTCGAGCGATGTGGTATCCGAACTGGGGATATTCACCTAACGTCGATGTATCGTATTTATTCGATGTTTTCATGTTCGATATATCGATATTATTTATTTATAGAAACATCGATTATTTGTTCTTTTGCAAAGTTTATCAAAAGAGCATTGGTTTTAAATATGTAAAATGAAAACAAGTCTTTTTTTCTTTCACTGTTTTGAAGTTTTATGGTATGAAATAAAATATTTCTATTAATTTGTCGTTCTTATTTTACTTACATATGTAGGTATAACTCATCTCACCACTATCTTAGTAGTACTATTCTATTCATATAGAATTATAATATAATATTCTATAGTCATTCTATTCAAGGAACAATCATAGAAAATCACTATTATTACACTAATAGTTCAGCTATGTTACTCTGGTCTCTGATTCTACATTCACACGAACAAAATCAAAATCCACATACTTTGCGCGTTTCACTGGAACAAGGTAATATTAAACTTTCGTGGAAAGAACTCGATAGTGGAAAAATATCGATATCGAATATAAATATCGATGTATTTTTAAAGTGAGCACCACTAATCTGAACACGCTAAACATTTTATACCTTGTAATAATTTAATAGTAAAAATTATAGCACATATAAACTGTCAGACAAACCTTACGGAATTCATAGTGAAACCAAAAATCATGGCCGGTGCTAAACCCTTCTGCAATGCGAATGCACCATCGGTCCTCGCTATGACATACAAGGCGTGGAAGATTCCTCTGTATCTGGTTGTTTGCTCGACGCGACTTCGCAGTTCGCCTTGAAGCTGCAGTCTAGTTTTGACTACGTCCATCGGGTTGGTGATTATAGTGGCACCCGCACCCGCCAAACCGCCAATGATGAAGTCCATCTTATTTCTGAAAATATTAGTTAAGTAACGATGAGAAACATGAATAAATAAAGAACAAAATTTTGTTATTACTTTAAATTGACTGGACGTGGCCCAGTGCAGGCTACTCGAATGGTAATTTCTTAAATGGATTTCAACATATCGTAATGCTATTTTTATACTATATCTTATATAAAGTATTATATAACGTTTCCTGTGATTTCGCCTGTGTTGTTTTCGGCATATTCACGTTGAAAAGTAATATATACCTTTTTACAACAACAGCGAAGTACTTATGTACTTCATGGTAACAACAGTATAATGAGTTCATCCCTGACATCAAGGCTGGCGATAGAGTGGCTGTGATTGGATTATTACTAAATGTGTGGTGATCCCAACCAAGGTGAGGATAAAGGTAAGTAGATGATGATGATGGTGTGGTGATGCGGACCCAATTGGATACAGATCTCCAATGTAACAGGATAAACACCACCTGATCTTGGAATACGAGTTGCGATATACTTAAGCATGCTACTATGCTATGCGTAAATGCTATTTCGTACATGAGGGTTGACTTTGAGATTACATTCACAGATAATATTTGTACTATTGTCATGTTTCCTTGATAAGAATCATTAGGGATATCTTCTCTGCTTTAGTCCTTGTAAAATAGATTGTTTTCTCTTTAACATTTTATGATTTATTATATATCAAAAACACTAGTTATGTCTTTACATTGCCATAAAATCATATTTAATGATATAAAACACAAAAATGATAAATTTCCTGTGATAACTATGCAAAATGAGATTGAATCAAAACGATAAAACGATTTGTTTTGCTCGATTATTAGATTAATTGTTATGTGTAACATATTATACATTGTCACATAATATTACGGCGCGTCGCTGATCGAATCTTCCAGAATAACACTAACTTCCAGAATAACAGAATAACACTGATATTTTCTTTAAGTTGCCTATTATATCGGAGAAGTGACAAGAAGCTATTTAATTTCCAGACATTTATTATAACCGTTTTTGTACTATAAAGACAAAGTGGTGTCCAAAGTTTTTGAATTGTATACACTTTTCTTCTCTAATGCATTGATCATAATAAAAATGAATAATCTTAACTAATCCAGGGGTTTCATATTTATTAGAAATATAGAAAAATCAAGAATAAATGAATGGAATTTTATTAAAAAGCGATTTTTATTCAATGGCTTTCAATGCCATTTTACAAACTATCAATATAACCTTGAAATATAACCTAATTATTACATACATACTTTATCCGTGGAAATGGTAGCCTTGTTTTTTCATTATGGACACGACGTGTTTATATACATTACTTTTGAGCGGCTTATTGTTCTAATCGTAATTATATCATTATTACCAAGTCCGGTCAGTCTTTTTTACGTATTTTAATATACTCCTATTAAAATTTTCGATACTACTTAGTCCAAATTTCTTTAAAATCAGTAAGTAAAAAGTAGTCTCAATGGTTCACCCGGTTAAAAACACAGACACTTCGATTTTATTTATACGTGTAGAATGGAATCGAAATTATATTAAAATATTAAGGACCGCTTAAGGATACATAATTAATTCGTGGACCCGGCAAACGTACCATGATAATAAAAAACCTTGACAAATTATATACCTAAAGCTTCCTCATGAATCACTGTATATACTAGTGAAAACCGCATGAAAATTCGTTCAATAGATAGTTTTTGAGTTTATCACGAATAGATCAACAGACGTGGCAGAGGACTGTGTGTTATACTATCTAATTATTATTACTATATTTATTCAGTTGATCCAAACCGATTATTTTACAACGTGTTATATTCATATTTTAACATCATTTGTACACGATACAGTTATATAACGTAGGTAATTAAATTAATGAAACTAAAAATTGGACTTCAATAAATAGAATTCGATCGATATCAGTGGCACCTACGAAATAAAGATAATAATATAATTCCAAGCGAAATTAAAAATAATAAAAAAACATCTTACCTCAGGCAGAATGGCGTGGTGCGGCGTACGGAGTCAACGGAATTGTTGCGAACAACTAAAACACACTTCGTCGAATCATGGTGCGATTTTCAACTGTTACTCACTAAGTCATTTCAAACATTGATTAACAAATAGTTTTTAATATTTTAATACCAACTAAACACATTTATAAACGCTCGTCTGTAAGGAAATTGTAATAAGACTTAAAACAAATAATTACACTACAAATTATTTTCGTGACATTGAACTGAGATTAACCAAAGGACATGCGTGCTATATGTGACGTGAGATTCGTAGTTTTCACGTATTTATCAACTCGGTATGTTTGGAAGCGATAATTAGGTAATAATCGATAATTTCAATGCAATTAATAAACCTAGTCTGACAGCCAGTTAAAGACTAAACGAATGACGAACGAAACTAAGGAATCCGTTTTGAATTACTAATATTCACTCATTCGTGTTCTGGGAAGTGAACCCAGCAAAACCCATCGCTGGTCGCTAGCTGATGGTTGACGCCGAAACATTACAAATAAAAAGTACCGATTGTAGTGCAGTCCAGCGTTTTTTTTACTAAGTTACGGCCTTCGGTGTGGGTGTGTTTTTTTATATCATAAGAGGCAAACGAACAGGCGGGTCACCTGATGTTAAGTGATCACCGCCGTCCATAGACACTAGCAACACCAGTGCAAGTCGCAAGTGCGTTGCCAGCCTGTGTTTGAGGGGAAGGGGGGAATGAAGGGAGGAGAGGTGAGCCACCGGCGTTCTTACTGACCGAACGAAACGAAACAATGTGTGCACTGTTACTTCACGTCGGTTTTCTGTGAGAGGGTGGTACTACGCCTTCATGTTGAAATCGATAATAGCTTCAGCATGGCTCTACCACCTACAGTGTGCTTCCATCTAACCTGCTGTTAAATGACGATATGGTCCAAGATGCTAAGCCTAGACTCTTTTAAATGTAACTTCGAGAACACACCTGTAATGACGTATATTCAGATTAACGGTGAAAGTGGACTAGATGGACATTTAATAAAAACTTGCTACTATGTTATCGTTTTATTACGGCATATTTTTTTAACCAAATAAGACTTCAGTTTATTTCACGAAAACGGTATCTCAGCGCCATTTTGCTTCAAACAATAACTGAAAAGTTACGTTTAAAATTTAAGAATGAGATATTACAGCAAATTATTCGTCATTTGATATTTATATGAATGCAGTTATTTAAATTTGCTATCTAATCTAGACGCAAATAATATTTGCGTGGCAACCTAATTCTTATGCACAGTCAGTGACTTTCACAAAAAAATTATCAGATAATTGTGCCTACATATATGTATATAAAAATGTATGTTGGTATATTCATACGAGATTGATAAATACTGACACTGTTTTATCACTCATGGAGAAGGCTTTTATGTTAGCAACATTACTGTAATCCGCTACTAGACAGCGCAGCATCATATTAACTTCTATATGATTCAACCAATCATCATGATAACTGGCATACGTAGACATTCGAATAAGGAAAATATTGACAGTTTATTTATTATGATGCATATCAATTATTTATTGTAATAATTATCTAGTAAGTGTAACAAATGATACCGCGAAATATTCTATTAACATTTTTTTCTTATTAGACTTCTTCATCCATGCGGTCTTTAGATATTTTGTTTTCTTCATCTCAGCAAAAGGAAAATTATATTCTTACTTTGTTTTCAACTTAAAAATTGCGTTTAAAAACTATCCCTATTTTATTACGCTAGGAAATACATTCTTTCATTTCAGTTTCTATAATTGCAGTAGGTACAATCTCATGCTTTGTCTATGCTAAAGATCAAAATTTTCTTTATTAGGTACTTTCTCTGTATCAGGATATATTATTTTCTGCATCCTCAGATTGACGCCCAGTAAAAGTAAACTTTGTTAAACTTTTTTAAGGTGTAGAAATTGTCATTAAAAACATAGTGTCCAGCGAAAGCAAAAATATATTTTTTAATTCGTTTTAAACAAAAAATTTCTCCACGTAAATTTATACTGAGTGAGGCATATTTCCTCAAAGCCGATTCTTATAAAACTCATGTGACTTTAGCACGCAAAGGGCATTCGTATCAAGGTCGAATGCCAATGTCATGGACACGGTAACACCAATTTGGCCTTTTTCTTGTAACTTGTGACCCAAAAGCAATTATGAATCGCATCGTAATATATTTCTTTTTTTAAATGTCATCTACTTTTATTTTGAAAGGTGATCTCACTTGTACTAAGGTATCTTTTGGAATATGCCTATCAGAGGCATAGGGTATCAGAATATCTTGGTACAGAGGTGAGGCAATGGGGAGGATCTAGAAACAATATCGTTATTTTTATTATTGATTCATAACAAGCCTCTTGTGAAGTCGTGGCTATTATTTTACGAATTTTTGCTTATAGTAATATTAATAAAAACTCTTTATTGCACACACGTTATATACAAAATTAGAAATCAGTTTACATTATGTGTATAGTTAGTCGGCCTTATCGCTTAGAGCGATCTCTTCCAGGGAAACCTACGGAGACATTTATTTTTTTTAAATACCGGATGACAATATAAATACACATATAGAATTATAAAAACCTTATATAAAAATAAAAAAGAAATAACGCAATGAAACAGTTCTACTAGGATGGCGAGAGGTAACATAGGTTTAAAATAATGTTACGGATCTTGCTTGTCTAATATCACAAGGAGTGTGTTCCATAGGCGTACAACTTGAACAACAAATGCCTGAAATTAGTTATATTTAAAAAAAGATGTGTAAAAAAAATTATCACAAAATTAAATCTCTATTTTGACTACAGCGCTATCTACCACGTCCGACTATACTAAAGCCATCCAGGTGACCCAATAAAAAATTCATCATAATCGGTCAAGACATTTAATAGAGATGAGAGAATTTTAAATGTAAAGTGAGGATAAATATAACCGTATTTCATCCACTGAAAAATGTAAATCGAAGGGCATATTAATTATTAATAAAATCGATATGAAATGTCCCACGAATGGTTTTTTAACCCTGACATTGGTCGATGAGAATTTATGATTAAACGTCTGATATTGTATTGAAGTGAACGCTTCATTTTCTAAGTAATAAAAGTAGGTACTGTCTCAATTATATGACGCTTGTCACGATATATAACCGTGTCATTGAAATTTCCTATCAGGTTTAATTTCACACAACACATTGTAATTCTTTTTTGAAAATAATTATAACATATATATCTATCTTTAACAATAACATATATATCTATCTTTAACAATAATAATTTCGGAATCGGTGACGTCACGCGCTATAATGTTTCTATTCACATGATAGCCAGTATAAATAATTGTTTTTTTTGTATCTTAATGATTGAAAAGATGTGTTAAACATATAAATAAATAGTATTTGAGTGGAGAAGGCGTTACTTAGCGGAAATTCATAATTAAATATATTGGCAGCTACCACGATTTACTGCAAAAAAAAAAAAATATATGTGAGACAAGCATACATACCTCAACAACTCTTATATATATTTCGTATCGGATAATTTTCTAAACGATTTCAGTTTGATTATTTTTTTTTTTTTGCCTGGCGGCGGCCGTGGGAACGGACTTATCGCTGCCGAGCGTGGTTTCAGCCATGCTCGGCAGCGAACAGGCTTGGCGAGCGATGGCCTCCTTCTGCGAGGAGGTCGTCTCGCAGAAGGAGGAGGTGGAGAGGGCCCGCGAGGCAGAACCTCTAAGTGGCCGTCTCCGCCAAAGGAGGATAGGCAGGAGGAGAAGGCGCTTCGCCCAACTCCTCCTGCCACCGTAGCCGGACCTGAGGGGATGGGCCGGGGGGCCATCTTCTCATTGCACAGGTCCGGCGGACGAGGGGGGGCAGCCGGTATGTACCCGGTCTGTCCCTTTATAGGTAGGAGCCGGGCGGTCACCTTCCGCCGGGCGGACCGCGGCTCTACAAGGTTGATTAGCTTGAACGATCCCTTGCCGCCCCCACAAAACGGTCTGTCGGTACACCGTGGGGTTTTAGTCCGTGCGACTCGGACATAACCCACCCTCTCCCCCGGGAGGGGGGCGTATCCATAAGGGATTTCCCCACGTAAGTATTTCATAATTTTGATTAAAATTATAAAAATACATTGTAATAGCATTAGACAACTTTATATTCAATGCAAAAACTCATGTCACTTGTTTTTAATTAAATATTAGAAACGTAACGAATTGGTATTTCCTCGTTTCAAGCTCACTAATACCCAATAACAGTTTTTTAGGTAATAATGTTAGGTTTTATAACAAAATCCCGAAGCACATTACAGATTTGCCGGAGAGTGTGTTCAAGTACCATGTCATGCGGATTTTGAAAGTCGAAAGCCTATTATTATAGGGTGGATTAATATGTGAACGATGGTGATGTCTGGAAAAGTCGTTAATCTCTGTGCATCCACTAAAACCGAATGTAACGAATCTACTATCTATGTTTGAAAAAATATGTTTAATGAAAAGATGAACCAGATCGAGTTTCTTGCCGGTTCTTCTC